>QRFJ01000317.1:1253425-1467350 GCA_006176705.1 Cocos nucifera
TACTCCATTCGACCTTAGCTTGCAGTCAACCTTGAAAACCGTCGAACTCTTCTACTTCACTTGTAGATAGCAGATCCTGTCAATTTCGCACCAAAGACTTCGACTGAACGACCTTGAGTTGACAAGAGAACCTCACCGTCAATATAAATCCAATCTTCAATCTAGAATAAGCAGTGATTACTCCGCAAGTAGCGAATCTCAGTACTCTATTCTAGCTTCAAGTCAACCATGGATATCCATCAAACTCCTTCAAGAGAGCCTGGTCGCAGTCCTCATAGAAGAACCTTCCATCCCTTTTTGGCCTCCAGTCTACCAAATTAGAATGCCTACATCCACTCTCGACCGACCTTGAAGACGGCCGAGCTCTTGAAAAGCTGTCAAAGATAACTCCATCGAGGTTCAAACTCAGAACCCGGCTACTCAAAAGCCTCCGATCTTCCATCTAAGCTTCAATAAATGAAATTCAACTGCCAGTAAGTTACGATAATGACAGTCTACTCTCTGTAATAAACTTCAAATATGCCAAACGGTCTTCTAACATTCTGTTATAGCTGTCATAATTATTTTATTACCGACTCCATCTATGTAAGAGACTCTAGATACGTTATTCTCTCTAAGCTCTTCTCTTTGCTTTAATTCTCTTGTATACTTCATTCTTGTTGGTCAAGAAGCTAACTTGATTATTGAAGGATCTTGCCGGAGCCATCCACCTCCGATCTGAACTTCATTTTGCAGATCTCGTTGGTGAAATCATCTTCACCACCTCCAGCATACTCCGACGACTATTCATTTTCTACATCATCAAAGTTCAGTTGGATGTTCGACCTTGATATAGTGCCATCTGCAGTCATAACGGTCAAGTTCGAACCTTAGTTAAGTTGATTTTCTGGTCTTGATAGATTTCGAAAGGTCGACCCTTAGATTTTCTACATCGATTGACCATCTTAATAGTAACTCCTCCAGTTCCTTCTTGATAATAGCAGATCTTATCAAACTATACTATGAGCTTCGGTTAGATGAACTTGAACAGTAAAAGGAGTTACTATCTAATTGATTTCAGTTCTCAGTCTAGAATAAGCAATAATCGCTTCACAGATATGAGGTCTTCTGCACCATCCGACCTTGGCTTGCGATCGATCTTGGAAATCGACTGAACTCCTCTACTTCACTTATAGATAGTAGATCCCGCCAATTTCGCACCTAGGACTTCGATCGGACGAACTTGAGTCGGCAATAGGATCTCATCATCAATATAAGTTTGACCTTCAATCCAAAATAAGCAGTGACCACTCTATAAGCAGCGAATCTCAGTACTCCATCCTAGCTTCAAGTCAATCGTGGATATTCGCCAAACTTCTTCATGAGAGTATGATCGTAGTCCTTATAGAAGAACCTATCATCCCTTTCTAGCCTCCATTCTGCCGAACCAAAATGCCTACACCTGCTCTCGACTGATCTTAAAGATGGTCGAGCTTCTGAAAGTTGTCAAAGATAACTCCATTGAGGTTTAAACTCTAAATTTGACTACTCAAAAATCTCTGATCTTCCATTCGAGCTTCAATAAATGAAATTCAACTGCTAGCAAATCATGATAAATGATAGCCCATTCTTCATAACAGACTTCAAATGGCTCGAACGGTCTTCTAACATTCTATTATGGCTATCACTATTATTTTGTTACCGACTCCATCTATATAAGAGATCTTCTAGATATGTTACTCTCTAAGCTCTTTTCTCTATTTTAATTCTTTTGTGTACTCTATTCTTGTTGGCCAGAAAGCTAACTTGACCGTCGGAGGATCCTACTAGAGCCATCCACCTCTGATTTGGACTTTATTTTGTAGGTCTTATCAATGAGATCATCTTCACCACCTCTAGCATACTCCGGTGGTCATCCATTTTCTGCACCAATAGGATTGATGCTGGAGGAATGTTCTCTAAGCCCTTATTCTAAAAGGAGTATCTAGTCGAGTTTTTCTTCTTTTATTTTTTCTTTTGATCTTTTTTTGTTCTAGCGAAATGCCACCCAGGAAGGCTCCTTCCCGACGATCCATCACCTTTACTGCTAGATCTAACCTGAAGTTAGTGGATCAGCCCATCCCGACCCCATTGCCTGTACCTCAGCCTCCTCCACCGATAGCAGTGGTGAAAATGGAGCAGTTCAATCTACTGCTACAGTTGGTGAGAGGCCTCATTGAGATAGTGCAAGCCATGCAGCAGGTTCTAGTACCAGCACCATCGGAAAGACCATCATCGGAGCACTAAAATTCGATACAAGGAAGGCCCACCTAGATAAGTTAGTCAATTAATTCTGAAAAGAAAAAATAGAGAGCGGAGAGCTCCTGTTTTGAGTATGACTCTACCTTTAGAAAGTTTCTGCCCCCATCGAGCCAGCTATCTTTTGAGATTCATGATTGGGATGATATTTTTGATCATAAGCTTCAGAAGATAAATTGGTAGATCGAAGAGCTCCACCATGCTGCCTCCATCCATAATGATGATATCTACACCGACCCTCCATTCTCCACCCAGATCATGTAGAAGCCCGTTTCACTAAATTTCAAACTTCTCCAGTTGAGAGTTATGACGGTATCTCAAATCCAGTCGACCATCTTGAAGCCTTCCAAACTATGATGCTGCTCCATAGTGCATCAGATGCCATTCTGTGCTAAGCTTTTCCTTCTATATTGAAGAAAGCAACGAGAAATTAGTACTCGAGCCTTAAATCGGGTACCATCTTCTCCTTCAACCAGTTGAGCCATCAATTTGTGGCTCACTTTGTTAGTTCTGATGTCAGAGATGAGGTTCAAATTTTTTCATCAATATCAAGCAAAAGGAATGAAAGTCTATTCAAGCTTATGTTAGCTGCTTCAATACTGCTGTTCTAAAGGTCTGTAACTTGGACCAATCTATTGTTATGACCATGCTGAAGGACAGCCATCTAAAGAATTGATATTCTTTTCTTCTTAGAGAAGAAGTATCCCCGAGACTTCATCGATATGCTGGCTCGAACAGAGCGCTATGCTCGAGCTGAAGAAGCTTTTAAGCTTCGAGATGATGAGACCACCAGAGAGCAGTAGGCAGGAGAATCTAGCAAGCCCACACTTGAGTAGAAGCTGAGCGAAGCTCGATCGTATTCCAGAACCCCTTCTAAATGCAGATGGGCTCGAACTCTACCTCAAGCTCAATGACCAAGAAGCCTGGATCGAAAGATGCGGTGAAGCTCTCCTTCCAGAAGATTTCATAACTACTATTTCCTCAATGCTCTGAAAACTCAAGTATTGACGAAAATCAAGAAGCAACCGCCAAAGCTGAAAAACATGCAGTCTCATCGAACCAAGTGCAATCCAAATAAGTATTACTTATATCATCATGATCATAATCACAATACCGAAGAATGCATCTAGCTTTAGGACGAAATTAAGGAGCTGATCAGACAAGACTGACTGGACCAATTTCTGCGATGTCGGCCAGAAAGAAGAAAAGATCAGCCAAGAGTCTTGGCCCAATCAGAACCATCTCAGAGGGATGAACCATAAGAAGATTGGCCTCCACTTGGGATCATCAACACAATCACTGGGGGACATCGATAAGGAAAAGCTAGTGGGTCAACGGGATCAGTGAAGAAGTAGAGGACTAAGGAACCTGTTGCTTTCACTGAAGAGGATGCACAAGGGATTCAATTTCTATATGATGACGTGGTTGTAGTTACTTTAAATATTATCAATTATAATGTACACCATATTTTGATTGATAATGAAAGCTCTACTGATATTTTATTTTATGATACTTTCTCTAAAATGGCCATACCTGATAACTATATGGGACCAATAAGTTTTTCATTGATGGGGTTCACCAGTAATGCTGCACTAGTTGAACAAATAATTACTGTACCAGTTATGATAGTTCGGCATCCAAAATAATTCAGAGCTCAAATTGATTTTCTAGTGGTAAAGGCCCCCTTTGTTTATAACGCAATTCTTGGTTGATCTGGATTGAATGCACTCCGAGCTGTGATATCAACATATTACTTGAAGATGAAGTTTCTAATAGAATACGAAGTTGAAGAGGTCGGGGGGATCAAACCCTAGCATGTCATTATTGCACAATTACTCTACAAGGAGGAAAGCAGCTAGAGCCTTGTCTGGTGGACAGACTGGATGTCCATAACGATCTGATAGAATGATGAAAATGACGATCTGATAGAATGACCTTGTTGTAGTTCCTTTGAATGATGAAAATGACGACCACATAGTTCAGATTGGCTCCAACCTAGGGGAAGAAGTCAGAAGCCTCGTCACTTTTTTGCAAAAGAATGCTAATATCTTTGCTTGGGTTCCTATAGATATGCCCAGGATTGATACAGAGGTAATGAAATATTGCTTGGCCATAGATCATAAGCATCGACCCATGAAATAAAAAAAGTGCAACTTCGCATCAGAGCGATAGAAGGCGATAGTGGATGAGGTAGATAAGCTTCTCAAAGCCAAGTTTGTCCGAAAGGTATCCTACCCCGATTGGATTGCAAATATGATTCTCGTCAAGAAGGCAAATGGTAAAGTGGAGGATGTGAATGATTTTACTGATCTAAACAAAGTCTGCCCAAAGGATAGCTATCTCCTACCTAGAATTGATTAACTGATGGATACAATCTCAGGCCATAAGCTTCTCACTTTTATAGATTTTTTCTCTGACTATAACCAAATATAGATGATACCAGAAGATAAGAAAAAAATTACTTTTATTACTGACCATGGTCTTTATTATTATAGGATTATGCCTTTTAGACTTAAAAATGCAGGTATTATCTATCAATGCCTGATGAATAAAATCTTTAAGAAGCAGATCGACCGCAACATAAAAGTTTGTGGATGACATGCTTATCAAAAGTCGATCTTCAAGAAACCATATTGCCAACCTAAAAGAAATATTTAACATCCTTTAAAAGTACAAAATAAAGCTGAACCCAACTAAATATGCTTTTGGGATAACTTCAGAAAAATTCTTAGAATTCATGATGTCAAGACGTGGCATCGAGGCAAACTCAGAGAAGATCAAGGCCATTTAAGAGATGATTGTTTCCAAAATAATAAAAAAAGTTCATCGCCTGATAGGAAAGATCGCTGCTTTGAATTGCTTCATTTCAAGGTCCACTAAATATTGCATGCCCTTCTTTTAGATCCTCAAACAACCAAAGAACTTCTGGTAGATCCTAAAATGTCAGCAAGCCTTTAAGGAATTAAAAAACTACCTTGGCTCACCCTCTCCTTGTCAAGCCCGAATCAAGCAAAGAGTTATTCTTGTACCTGGCAGTATCTCTTATGGCCATTGAAGCTGTCCTAATTAGAGAGGGGGAGAAAGTTTAAAAGCTAATCTACTACATAAGTCAAGTCCTAAGAGATGCGGAAGAAAGGTATACTAAATTAGAAAAGCTGACCTATGCTTTGTTGATTGCAGCTAAAAAGCTTTGACCTTATTTCTAGGGGCACACAATAACAATCCTCACCGACCAACCAATAAAGATAGTTCTTCACTGATCAAATACTTTCGAGAGAATAGCAAATTGGATGATTGAGCTCACTAAATTTGATATTAAGTTTCAACCTCGGTCGTCAATTAAAGCTCAAATCCGAGTAGTAAGAAGTCGGCACTTTCGATTTGTAGCCAAACTTTTCTAAAGAGAAAGCAGACCTTCTTGAAGATTTTTAGGCTTTGTATATTGATGGTTCATCCAATGCATTTGGACCAGGCACAGGCTTGATTCTTATTAATCTGAAAGAAGTTATTGCTGAATATGTGCTGCGCTTTGAGTTTTCTGCAACTAATAATGGAGCAAAATATAAAACTTTGATTGCAGGATTGAGAATAGCCAAAGAATTAGGGACAAACCATGTGAAGGTCTACAGCAACTCATAATTGATAGTAGGGCAGGTTAATGGGAGCTATGAGGCTCGGGAGTAAAGTATGAAAAAATAATTGGACAAAGTGAGAAGTTTAATTTCGTTCTTCAGTGGTTTTGACATTTAGTAGATCCCAAGAATAGAGAATTCTAGGACCAACCTTCTATCTAAGCTAGCTACTTTGTGATGCGGGATAGCCTAAAAAAAAAAAGAAAAAGAAAAGACCAAGCTTTCTTTCTTTCGTCAACAATAAATCACGTCAGGCTGTGGCACATTATTTTTAGGATAGACAGTATAGTTGCCTATGCTCTGCTCAGGAAGTGTGACTGATTGACACGGAACCAAAGCACGATCAATCTAAATGATGCTGATGAATGTCATTTTAGAGATCAGTAAATAACTAGCAATAATAAAATAAATAGATAGATAGCAGAAATTAAACATGCTCATGAATAATTATAAAAAAAATATAAATAAAATGAAGGATAGTAAGAAATTAAGTCCACAAGAAAATTCAAAAAAATAGATAAGAAGAATCCGGATCGTGATAGTTAAGAAACAATCCTGATTAGGACTCTTAATCTTTTAACCAAGTAGATCTATCGATAAAGAATTGAGTCTTTACCAATATCGGATCTAAAAAAATAAGTAAAAATCAAAGATTAAATAAGAAGGAACGAAAGTTCTTGTTAATGTTTGATCTATAGAATAATAGATCATTCTTTCTCTTTTTGTATGATAGATGAAAATCTTGGAGGAGACAGATCTTCTTTTGATGGAATAGGCTTATATAGGTAGATGGTGAAGACAAATTGAGATCGTAGGAACACTGAATCTCAAGAAAATAAAGGTTAAAGAGATAGAAAAAGGTGGGCCTCACATCCTTCCCTCGTGGAACGATTTTGGGTCTCACACCTTCTCCCTCTCAGAGCGACCAACAAAAGTATTTGTGAAAATTGTAAAGTGATTCATTCATTCATTATCTCATTCATGAAAAATACATGGATTTATATAGAGCCCTAGGGGTCTTATTTCTTTAGGAATCCTATTTTCTTTACAAGAAAAAAATCAATCCTCCAAACAAAAAAGTAAAATATTATGTATGATTTTTAAATATAATAATATATCATATCTATTTTTTATGGAACCATAGAAAAGAAATCAGCCTTTTAACAAAATAAGTAAGAAATCAAGAACTCTTAAAGAATCCTAAGGAAGAAAAGAAACTCCATATGGGCGCTTGATGCTTGACACAACTTGGCATGAGGATCCTTGGGCATAGCACATGTTGGTATGTGTATTTTCTTCCTGGGCGTGTGGAGGATGGTGGCTCCAAAGATGACGTGGACCAAGCTTACTTCTTTATGATGGTCTCTTTCCAAATAAGGCTCAATCCAAAATAAATCTAAGTATGGTCCTATGGATCCAAAACTAAATGCATCAAAAGAACTAATTGATTAAATCAAAAGGACTAGAATAAAATAATTGAAGTAGAGTTATTTTGATATAGCTTCTTCAATCTAAATTGAATCTAAATTATTTTGCCAACTTCTGGTGGCTCTGGTGTCCGCACCAATTCTCTCGGGATGGAAAGAACTTGATTTTATCGAGTGAGGGTCGATTCTGCTCTGGTGATGCTCAAGCAAATCGGGATTAATATGTTGCAGCTCTTCTCGAGTGATCCAAGTATTCTTAGACTCCAGTCGATCTCGTCATCTAACTAAGTACCGCTGATAGCCTCGACTCTAGGTGGAGATGATCTGCTCATTCAAAATTTTCTCAATCTGATTATGCTTTGACATTTTGGCTGGTGGATATTTAGAAATAGGCTCTTTCTCAAAGGTTGATTCAGGCTCAAATGGCTTACTAGGTATCCAAGTTGGCTCTTTATAGGCGAGGAGATCCGCAACGTTAAAAATTGAGCTAATCTCGAAATCAGAAGGTAAGTCCACAACATACGCATTTGGTCCGATCTTTGATCTTCTTTAAAATCTTAAATGGACCTGCTCCTCGAGCATGTAACTTTTTAACGATTTCTGATGGAAATCATTCAGGCCTTATTTAAATCATCACATAGTCTCCTTCTGCAAACTCTTGGGTACGTCGATAAGAATCTGCATTCTATTTATAAACTTTATTACTAATACTATTTTTTTTACTGATCTCTTTATGTAAACTCTTAACATATTGTGCAAATAACTCTGTAGATTCAAAAATTCTAGCATGCCTGGGCAGTGGGATAAGGTCTATTGATTTTTTAGGTTGATATCCATGAACTACTTCAAAAGGACTCATGCTAATGGACCTATCAACAGAGCTATTATATGCAAATTCAGCTCGGAATAATAAAAAATCCCAGTTACCCATATATTTTCTAATCAAGCAATGCAATAAATTTTCAAGACTTCTATTGACCACTTCAGTCTGATCATCTGTTTGTGGATGAAAGGCAAAAGAAAATTTTAATTTTGTACCTAGAAGGTACCATAGTGTTTTTCAAAAGTAGCTCATGAATCTAACATCCCTATCAGACATAATGGTTTTGGATAATCCATGCAATTTAACAATCTCATCAAAGTATATTCTTGCAACTTTCGAAGCATCCGACGTTTAGCAATAGGGCAAAATTGGGTCATTTTTGAAAGTCTATCTACAACCACTAGAACTGAATCATGCTTCCTAACTGTCTTAGGTAAGCCTAGAATAAAATCCATACTAACATCTTAACAAGAACAGTTTGGTACAGGTAAGGATGTGTATAGGCCTGTATTTTGTTTTCTTTGCTTGGCCATGGCAAACGTTCTACACTGGACAATAATTCGAAAGACATCTCTTTTCAGGCTTGGCCAAAAGAACTGAACTTCTATCAATTCTATAATTTTATTCCTACCAAAGTATCCAGCTAATCCTCCAGCATGTAGTTCCCAAACTAAAAAATCTCTTAAAGATGTATGAGGAACACACGGCCTAGCTCCTCTAAACAAGTAACCATCTTGAAGGATATATTCACTGTATTCTCTAGATGGTTCATAAAATAGTAAGTATGCTGCCAAAATCTGGACACTCCTTATAATCTTCTTTAATTTTATCAAAATCAACAACCTCTATACTAATGGTGGACAACAAAGTATGACGATGACTTAGGACATCAGCAGCGCGATTTTCTACACCCGCACGGGCACGGTGTTTCAAAATAAAAGTATAGGCTTGCAAAAACTTGACCCACCTACCATGTCTATGATTTAGTTTCTTTTAGGAATTCAAGAATTGGAGGGCTTCATGATCTGAGTATAAAATAAATTCTTACGGTAGTAGATAATGTCTCAAATATCATAGGGCTTAGACTACCGCATAAAATTTTTTATCGTAGAATACTTTAGTTTAGAATCGTTAAGTTTCTCACTAAAATATGCTACCAGATGACCTTCTTAACTAAGGACACCATTAATCCCAACCCCTGATGCATCGCATGCTACTTCAAAAACCTTGGAAAAATTAGGTAAATATAGGATTGGAGCATGGGTCATTTTATCCTTAATGTTTAGGAAGGCTCTATTGGCTGCTTTAGTCCATTCAAAATTTTTCTTTTTAATACAATCAGTGATGGAAGCGGCTATGGTGCTAAATCCTTTTATGAACCTATGATAAAATATTGCTAATTCATGAAAACTTCGCACGTCATGCACACTCTTGGGTATCGACCACTCAACTATTGCTTTGATCTTTTCAGGGTCGGCAGACACACCATTGGGGGTAATAATAAAACCTAAGAAGTTGACATAGTCTGTCATGAAAGCACATTTCTTAAAATTGGCATATAGACTTTCTATTCTAAGGACTTGGCAGACTTTTTGAAGATGATCTAGATGGTCCTCCCTAGTTCGACTATAGATCAAAATGTCATCAAAGTACATGACTATAAACACTCCTATAAACGATCGTAGTACTTGGGTCATCAATCTCATGAAAGTATTAGGGGTATTAGATAATCCAAATGGCATCACCATCCACTCATATAAACCATCTTTCATCTTAAAAGTAGTTTTTCACTCATCTCTCAGTCTAATCCTTACTTGATGGTAACCACTCTTGAGATCAATCTTAGAAAAAATAGTGGCTTTGGCCATCATATCTAGCATGTCATCTAACTTAGGAATGAAAAAATGGTACTTAATGATGATCTTATTAATGGCACGACTATCTATGCACATCCTCCATGTTCTATTTTTCTTTGAAGTCAATAGTATAGGAACTGCACAAAGACTAAAACTCTCTCTCATGATTTTTTTTCATCAGCTCTCCTACTTGCCTTTGTAGCTCAGCATGCTTAGTGGAGTTCAACCTATAATGAGGCAAATTGGGTAGGACAGATTCAGGTACCAAATCAATGGCATGTTGAATATTTCTCATGGATGGTAAGCGATCTGAGAGATCCTTAGAAAAAATATTATGAAATTCACTAAGAATGCTGACTACTTTTTTAGGATGATCTATCTTAGGATCCTCATGAGCTTCTCTCACAGCAATCATTCAAACTGATGATTCTTTACTCACGGTCATCTCTAATTCTTTAGCACCTATCAGATGGAAGCTTTTCTTTTTGATGTTTTCTTTTGGTCCATCGCCCATCTTTCTATTGGTAGCCTTAGGTGGGGAAGGATTGATCGTGATCTTCTTATCCTTATGAGTGAAACTACAGGAGTTGGTTCAGCTATAAATTGTAACATCATTATCAAACAATCAAGGCGACCTAATATGATACTTCCAACTTTCATGGGTAAGACATCATACCAAATATGATCCTGATAAGAATAGAGCTGGCTGAAAATACGGTATCTAAGTTTGATGAAAATAGAAAAAAATTTATCCATGATACACAGTATGAATTGGGATAATCTACAGGAGCTAATCCTAATCGCTTAACCGTATCGATGGAGATGGCGTTGATACAGCTACTGCTATCAATGATTATCTTATAAATTTTATCGCTAAATTTTATGAAAATATGAAAAATAGAAGTCATACGCCAGTCTTCACTCTCCTTAGTCTGTGCTAGAACATACCTAACGACTCCAAGCCTAAGATCTGACTCTGATGCAACAAAACTTAGAATTTTTTCAATACTCTCAAACTGCTCGGCTAAGTCTGGATCAGCTTCATAAACTTTCTCCTCAATATTTTCTAGAGTTTTCTCTTCTAATTCTTCCATAACTAATAATCGGTTGGGACATTGTGCAGCAAAATGACCATAATCATAGCACTTAAAGCAGTGGGATCGAGAACTACTTCTCTTAGATAACTCTTCTACAACTCTTTTTTCTTTATCTTCTTTTCTTATAATAGAATTTATAGGTGGAGGTCCATTACTAGGAGTCTGGATAGTATTGGATCTTGTTTCAGAAGGGATTACTCGGTTAGGTTCAAGATGATAGATGCTCAAATACCTAAAAAATCTCTCAAAGTCTAGGACAAATTGATAAACTTATTCTAACATGGTTACCTCTCGTAAAAAGAGCTTATGCTGGATATCTTCTCGTAATCCAGCTCTAAATCTAGATAAGATAACAATCCTATCTTCAGTTACTCCACATCTCATGAGGTACTCATCAAATCTCGTGATGTACTCTATACTGATATATTTTCTTGAGTAAGTCTCTGTCATTGATCTAAAAGTCTTTGTTGGTAGGAGGTGGAGAGGTATTTTTTTCTGAGTTTCTTCTTCATTTCATCCCAGGTTTCCATCAAATATTGTCTTCTCTAGTTGAGAAGATGTTCAACACTTTTTCAATAAAATTAAACTTGCCTAACCAACTCCATCCTAGCAAACGTAACTCTCCTTACTTTAGATATTTCGTACCATCCAAAATAATGGTCCATGCTCGATTCTCAATCTAGGTACTCTCTTGGATCTAGACAACCATCAAAACTTGGGACTTCGATCTTCACATTCCTAAGGACATGCTCATCCTGGTCGAATTGGTTATAATGGGGGATGCTGCTATAGGTCGATCTAGGTCGAGGTTCCTTCTTCTCTATCCTATAGGTAGTTGAAAAGACTCAGGTTCAGATTATCTTTGCCTAGATTCTTCTAGTACTATTATTCTTTCACTCATGATTTTCATAAAATCTTTCATATCAACAAACTTCTCAGTCAGGGCATTAATGATGGCTACTATATTGGGATCCATGTTGGTACTAGGTGAGAAAGTAGAACGTTGGTACTGGATACCTGATTTAGTGGTCATGCAAGTCCAGGATGCAAGAATAAGATGCAGTAAAAAAAAAATGCTGAAAAGTAAATTATGAAGTTTAAATTATGAAAATTTAACTTGCAAAAATTTTAAATTATAAAATTTAAACTAAAGCCTTAACCAATCCGGCTCTGATACCAAATTAATGCAGGACAACCTAAAAAAAAAAAAGATCAAGCTTCCTTCCGTTCGTCAACAATAATATGCCATATCCGACCGTGGCACATTATTCTCAGGATAGATAGTATAGTTGCCTACACTCTGCTCAGGAGGCATGACTGATTGACACGGGACCAAAGCACGATCAATCTAAATGATGCTAATGAATGTCATTTTAGAGATCAATAAATAACTAGCAATAATAAAGTAAATAGATAGATAGCAGAAATTAAATATACTCATGAATAATTATAAAAAAATATAAATGAAATGAAGGATAGTAAGAAATTAAGTCCATAAGAAAAACAAAAAAAAAGATAAAAAGAATTCAGATCGTGGTAGTTAAGAAACTATCCTGATTAGGGCTCTTAATCTTTTAACCAAGCAGATCTATCAAAAAAGAACTGGATCTTTACCAACATCGGATCTAAAAAAATAAGTAAAAATCAAAGATCAGTTGAGAAGGAACGAAGGTCCTTGTCAATGTTTGATCTGTAGAATAATAGATCACTCTTTCTCTCTCTGTATGATAGATGAAAATCTTGGAGAAGATAGATTTTCTTTTGGTAGAATAGGCTTATGTAAGTAGATGGTGAAGACGAATCGGGATCGTAGGAACACTGAATCTCAAAAAAATTAAGATTAAAGAGATAGAAAAAGATGGCCCTGACACCCTTCCCTCGTGGGGCGATTTTGGATCTCACACCCTCTTCCTCTTGGAGTGACCAACATAAGTATTTATGAAAATTATAAAATGATTCATTCATTCATTGTCTTATTCATGAAAGATACATGGGTTTATATAGGATCCTAGGGGTCCTATTTCTTTAGAAATCTTATTTTTTTTGCAAGAAAAAAATCAACCCTTCCAACAAAAAGGTAAAACATTATGTATGATTTTTAAATACAATAATATATCATATATATCTTTTATGAAATCATAGGAAAGAAATCAGCCTTTTAACAAAATAAGTAAGAAATCAAGAACTCTTAAGAAATCCTAGGAAAGAAAAAAAACTCCTTGTGGGCGCTTAATGCTTGGCACAACTTGGCATGAGGATCCTTGGGCATGGCATATGCTGGCATGTATGTTTTCTTTCTAGGCGTGTGGAGGGTGGTGGCTCTAAAGATGATGTGGACCAAGCTTGCTTCTTTATGATGGTCTCTTTCCAAATAAGGCTCAATCCAAATAAACCCAAGGATGGTCCTATGGATCCAAAACTAAATGTATTAAAAAAATTAATTGATTAAATCAAAAAGATTAGAACAAAATAATTGAAGTAGATTATTCTGATATGGCTTCTTCAATCTAAATTGAATCTAAATTATATTGCCGACTTCTGGTGCCTCTGGTGTCTGCACCACTTTAGTTCCAAATAAGCTGTCGAAGGAAGTTTTCTTTAAAGTTCTTTAGTACCAAAGTTCAGAGAAATCTCAAATGGTAATGCAGGTGGATCTTGAGCCCAGCTGGATCGATCCATTAATTCTATATTTTAAAGATGGCATCTTCCCTAGAGATTCCAAACAAGCTCAAAAATTGAGAAATTAGGCCTCCCGCTATATCTTATATGAGACTAAATTATACAAGAGATCTTACTTCTTGCCACTTGTCAAATGCCTCCAACTATCTTGATAAAAATAAATAAATTTATTTTTTCTATTAATTTTATTATTCTTGACATGAAAAAAGATTATAATGTACCTCTTATTTTAGGAAGATCCTTTTTAGCTATTGGAAGAGCTTTAATAGATGTTTAATAAGAAAAATTAATTCTTAGAGTCCAAGATGAACAAATTACCTTTAATGCTTTTAAGGATATTGAACATTCTAATGATAATCAAACTTATTTTTGAATCGATGTTATTGACAAATTAGTATATGAGTATTCTTTAGAAAACAGGTTTGAAGGCCCTATTGAGGTATGCATTGTCCAAACAAAAGAGGGTTCGGCTAAAAATAAAAGTATACCTATTGAAGTGGCACCAGATTGATTCAGTTTATATAGGTTGTTTTGAGTCTACTATAAATTAGAACTATTAGATAGGTTTTTTTTTTTTCTTTTTGTTTTGAGTTTTTTCTTTTATTTTTCAGTAAGTTTTTTGTTACTCTTTTATTGCTCTAGTTTGTATTTTTATTTTTATAGAGATAAATGAATGAGAGCTTAAGCCAATTTTGCAAAATTTTAAAGAATCAGTCTGAACCAATAATACATTGAATCAGGTATATTCTTTCTTGTCTCTTATTACATCATTTACCTTTCTTTCTCCATTGAGACACTATCACTTATGTTGGGAGGTAAAAAAATATTTTATAAAAAAATTTAAATTTTTTTAAAAATTAAATTTAAATAATTTAAAATTTTAAAAAAAATTAAACCATGTGTTAAGAAAGAAAATCTTGAGCATGATAGAATAGAAAAAATAATAAAGTTAGAAAGTATTTACTAATGAATGTAGCGAGTCAAGAAGTAGATTAATTGATCAGTCTCTTAGCGGCCTACTTTGTCACCTAAAGACTATTAGCACTTTTAACTGCACGTACACACTAAAAAAAAAAAGTAGGTATTGATTATAAAGCCAATTGAGGATTCAGTTATTACTGAAAATTGATGATTAATATACATTTCAATTAAAGAAACTTGAATTTAAGAAAAGAACTATTTGTCTAAAATAAAAAGTGTAAAACATACATGGATTACCCAAAGCTTAGTAATTAGGTCTCTACACCTAAGTTAAGTGTGGAGGCTCACGTTAAATGTGGTGGAAGGATGGCCAAAATGCTTAACATAAAAAAGAAAAAGAAAAAGAAGGCACTGTGAAAGCTATCTTAGTTCATCAACTTAACTTGAGAGTGTATAAAAAATTAACCAAAATAGATGATAAAAAAAGATACATTTGTCTTTTAAGTTAGCACAGAAATGCTAAATTAGTCACCACCAACACAATTGCTGTAGATCTTTAGATGTAGTTTAAGAAAGTTTCTGATTATACTAACTATGAAATTTGCTTCTAAAACTCAATATTTAATTAGTGGTACTTGCTAAATTTTTTGACCTTTAAATCTAAATCTATTTTTGTGATGGAGGATCTTATTGAAACATGATAATTAATTAATATTAAATAATACATTACTAAGGGACTAGCAATGGATAAGTAGAGAGGTATGATAAGTATTATAAATACACTAATAAAAATATTAAATTATAAAATAAATTATCTTATTTTTTAAAAATTGATGCTTTTATTGATCTTATATAGGAAAGAAGGTCGTCAATGATAAGAGCTTAATTTTTTGGTTCAAATAAAAAAAAAAATTAAAGTAAATTAGATTTCAATTGGCCCTAAAATCAAAATTCAAAAGAAAAAAATAAAAAAATAAAAAATAGAAGTCGGTCGGCTCACCAAACCAGCTTATAAGCCGGCTCAGCACCAGCCCAACCGCAAACCATGCTTTAAACCAGGCCAGACTGCTGACATCATGATGATGCCAGATTTCACGCGGCACACCGTGAGCCGCTATAGTTCAGGGTGCAGGGGCAAATATGAGATTTTACGTGGTGCAGCGCATTCTAATTTGGCAGGTCTATGCAAGATCGTGGTCTACCGGTGGTATACACAAGCAGATTGCTTGATCGTGTGGCTGTGGAAGTTATCGGTCTAGATCGGATGGCTACAATGGTTTCCAGGCTAATTTAACCCAATGCGCAATCCAATTGTTACTGTCCCTCTCGGTGATGATCCAACGGTGGCCAAGGATTCCAGTTTTGATTTAAAGACCTAGGCCTCTCTAAGGTGCCATCCAACGGCATAGAATCAATTAGCAGGGCTGATCCGATGGCCAAAATTAAAAGTCGATTTGATCTTAGGGTTTGATTGGGAATTTTGAAGCGATTCAAGGTGTTTGATCTTCATCTAACGACCAAGAAGATCCAGATTCTTTTATCTGCAACAGACCAACTCTATTCGACTAAATTCAGGAGTTTTAATCCATATCTCATCAGGATTCCTCACGAAGACTATCTTCAAGCTATTTAAACCCTTGCTGTCAAATAGAGGAGAGATATAGCGAGGAATAGCAGATAGAGAGATAGAGAGCTAGGTTAGAATAGAATACTAGTTTTATTTTAGAAGAGAAAAAAGTGGGCATGGTAATTAGAGAGTCAGAATTTTTTAGAAAGAATTTGATAAGAGAAAGAGCCCCATCTTTTCTTTTTTATTCTTTCTTTCTTCATAGCTCATCTTCCACATCCAGCATATCAACCAGTGGCTCTTCTCCATCAACTTTTCCACACCAAGAGCAATGGTTGACAAAATTCAACAACAAGCAGTCTACTATTTGGTTTTTTCTATATTTTCTATTTTATTTACTATTTTTATTCTTTTTATCATAAACTAAAATTATTTTACTAAGGCTAAGGTGTAGCCATTTTTTTGATGTAATATTCAGTACGATTGGATTTTAGATTTTGTTCACGAGGAGTATATAAATTTATTCTTAATGCTTTTAGATTAATAGCCATCTTCTAATTATTTTGATGGATATAGATGATACGGACTAAGTATATTTATGTCAATACTTCTTGATTTATATACCTTGTATTTGAATTGGATTAAGGTTCTTATGCATGCGGTAATTTTAGTGCACTTTGGACGTAGCATACTTTAATTAAAGGATTTTATAAAAATTAATGCATCAATATTTATTTAAATTACACCTGGACTAAAGAATTATTAATAAATATTGATAGTTTTGCTATGTCTGGACCAAAGAATAGTGAATATCTTAGGAGACTCCACCATCATATGAAACAAAATTAACCTAATTTACATGATTACTAGAATATTGTATTGATTAAGTTGGTGAATCGATTATTTTAGTATTCTACTATTCTTGAATTCAACCCTAATAATTACACTCTCTTTATTTTCTTATAATTTCTTAATTATTTCTTTATTTCTTTATTTTCTCTTTATTTCTTATTAATTAATTTTTCTATATAAAGTTTAGGAAAAAAATTTTCAGTATTTATTTTTCAATCTTTTAGGGACAATACTCTACTCATATACTTTATTACTTGATCGACTAGTGCACTTGCCATAGTGATAGATTTGCATGCATAAGTACCCCGATAATCTTGTTAAGAACAGGAGGTGAGCCTCGTCCTAATAAGAATAAAAATCATCCCACGTCGAAAACAGGAGGTCAACCTCATCCTGACATGGGTGAAGACCTTTATGAGGGATTGAAGGCCTCTGATTCTTAAACAGAAGGTTAACCATGTCAGAAACAGAAGAAGGACCTCGTCTTGATGTGGATGAAAATCTTTACGAGGGACACGAAAGCCTACGGTTCCTAAACTGGGCGAAAGGCTAAATACAAAATAGGTTTGGAGGATCCTTATTCATAAATAAGGAGGACATGCCTACGAGACATCGGACTAGGATTACCATTCTAAAATAACACCAACATCAGAGATATGGCACAGAAACAAGAAATTCTATAAGTATTAAATCAAATAAAGACAGTGAAGCATGATCAAAAGAAGTATCATTTTATTGAAACAAAGTTCATTATAAATAAAGGCCTTCAAGACCGATTACATAAAAAAAAGTAGTAAAGAAAAGGAATGAAGTCCTATTCAGACTTTGGGCTACCGGCTTTGATCATTATAAGAAAGTATTTTAAGTCATTTATTTTATCTCCAGGTTCTTTCCTCGCTGTTAAGCTCTTCCCAAGTAACTTTCGAGCTCTTCTTGCATCCTTCTCATGCTACAAGAAATTTTTTTTTTTGCGATGAAAATAATTATTGCCAAAAATTAATATCTTGCCATAAAAGATTTTTAACGGTGAAAAAATGATCGCTGGAAAGTCACCATGGAAGGCCCGTCAAAAGGTTAAAGTTTTTGCGGCAAAAATATTTTTGCCAAGAAATATAGACCTTTTGCAGTAAACAACTTCGTCGCTAAAGAGCAAACTATTCGCCATCTAATCTGCATATTTGCCACAAAATAATAAATGAATAAATATTTAGCGACAAATAATTTCACCACTAAAGATTCAATTTTTAGCGGCAAAAATTTTTGCCAAAAAATAATGACTTTTAGCTATGAATATTGTGTCACTGAGAAAAGTTTAAGTGATAATTTTTGCCGCAAAAAAATCTTATGTAACTTGATGTACTTTTTATGATGACATATTGATGCGGCTAAATAATATTGACGGTGAAATTTTATCATCAAAAAAAGTCCAAAAATTTACAACCACTAATTTTTATGATAAAATTTATCACTGCAAAAAATATATTTACATCTTTTGCATTGATTTAATTTAATTTAATGTAAGAAACACCAAACCAGCACGTTAGCTTATGCTGCCCGGCCATGGCATGACCTGCATGTAGAGTGCAAAACCTGCCATAATCTCGGATTACTATTTTACGATCTATACCTTCTAAGTGGGATCTTACAGTCTCGGACATGATGGACACAAAAAAAAAAAAAAAAAAGGCGAAAGGCTGAGGATATTTTCATTTGTAAAAATTTCAACAACAAAAAAAAAAAAAGAAAAAAAAAAAGGAGAAAAACAAACGACTATGTAAAAGATCAATCCAAAGAAAATGTATCTCATGTAGATCCAACGCAAAAGACTACCAAAACCAATCCTTTCCAACATGACCAAGTCCAGCACAAATCCTAACTAATTGATACAATTATGCAATATTACTTGATGAAAATCATCCCAAATACTTATAAAAGTTTTAAGAAAGAAGATCCGTAATAATTTATGTTCTCAACATCATTCACAAAATACATCGACTCAAACATAAAGATCACAATCTACCACCAACTGGTCAAGGGTACCCTTTTAACGAGTCAGCTATTTTCCCAGATCTTGCATCAGACCAAGTTTTGACAATTGTTCATTCCATGTCATCATCACCTTTCTCGTACATGTTCTGCAATGCATTTGCATTTTAATTTCTTAGCACACGCAACTAAATAGAATAAAACAAAGGAAAAAAAATATTTGATGCTGTCAGGAAAAAAGAAGCTCACCTTTATCAAGTCCAAAATTCCTGCCATTGGGTCTTTATCTTTGTATAAACTTGGTTTTAGCTGCAAATCAAAATAAGCACAATATCAGCCATCAAATTGTATCAAAGCCAATGGTGATAAATCTGAGCTATCGAATTCTTTGTAGCAGACAAAAATGGATTGTATTTTCCTCCATTGGAATTGGGTTCTAATGAGGTTGCTGAGCTCTAAGGTCAAACTGCACCAACAATATTAATAAAACTTGGTCAAACTAGCTACGGCCATTTGGTCATCTTTTAGATTGAAAAAGCTTTAAATAGTTTCACATGATCACCAAAAAGATATCTGGAAAGCATTATTCAGTGCAACAAGTTCTGGTGCAGATCTATTAAGATACAAAGCCACAATTAGACCTTTTTCTTGGCTCGTTCTGAGTGCATGGTTAGGTAACCATTAACCATATGACCGATCATTAGACATGGTCACCAAGAATAAATTCCATGCATAAATATGGATTAGTTATGTCCATTCCATTGGTTTGACCAGTGATTCACCAGTCTTTCTGCCTACCAAAAAAAAAAAAAAAATTATTGTAACACATGCTGGTTGCGAGCTCCTTTATTAACAGTATCAGAACAATAGAATAGCTTCCTAATGTTCCTTGATTGACTGTTGTTATAGAATAACATCCACTGTTTGACTAGTCTAGCTTTAATTAATTTTTTGTGCAATGAAACAATGACTCCTATAATGGTCCTTGTCAGCCATTATAGTTGAATTCCATTTATGTACAAATCATCTTCCACTTCATCCAAATGCTTGTAATATGCATTCATGCACTTCAGACAAGGACACCGGACCATATTATCTTGATCCATATGATTCTTCACAAACTCAATAAACTCCTTAACTCCATTAACATACTCTTTACACCATCTATGTCTTAATTTCATCCAACTCCTATCCATTTTTAATGCCTGTCAAATAAAGTCAAATTGTAAATAGTAATAGAACGAAATGAAATGAATGAAGATTCTTACATTAGCATATATCCAAAAAAGTTGCTCCACTTTCTAAGCAAAAGGCAATGGAATCCTAAGTGTTTGCCAAGGTGCACAGATCATTGCTGCTAATAATGGCGAGAAGATGAGACTAATCCTACCCCTCCTTGACCAAAGAAACATGAATTAAAGCCACACCATTCTGTGTATACTCAAAAGAGCAATCCTCATGTAGAGTTAAAAATGTATAAAAACTTGTACAAACCCAGTGATACAGAACAAACATTTGGACAAAATAACCAATAGAAGAGGAATGAACAGGAGTAACAAAAATGTAGATAACATCAGCTAAAACAACCACAACTGCGAACTTGAGGATAGAACAACCAGCATCAACAGTGTGCCTTATAAATGTCGATGAAGTCCAGGTACAGCAAATGTATTATTGTAATCTGCTGAAGCTGGAACCAGTAACATAGTAGATGACATAGGGTGTGAAGAAAGAGACAAAGAAATTTATGCAAGAACAATCTCTAGGAAGCAATATGATGTGTTAAAATGTATATAGCATGGTAATCGTTAGAAGCAGTTGAAGCATAAATATTGATGAAGACCAAATAGAGAAGTTATATCCTTATAAATGTATTCTCCATGGAACAGCAATATTGAAGATGCAACAACCAGTGTATATATATGGTAAGAAATCTGTGCAGCAACCAAACGAGCAAACAGTAGAGTTGGTGGTAATCAGTAAATTAGTATTGAATATATAAATTTTGTCACAAATCCAAGTAGGTGGAGCCAGAAACCGATTAGTCTCTAGATATGACTGATTTCATAGAAAACACATTTTGCAGTAATTATGGCCTGAATTATCATCACAAATATCATTAAACAACTTCAGCATTTTCATATAGGCATAAAATCAAACACATGGTGGGTTTAAACTAGCACGAGAATAGGAAACAATAAAGAATTGATGCAGAGCAGAGAGAAGAGAGAGAAGACGGAGAGAAAGAGAGAGAGAGGCATAGAAGAAACATACCAACCTTGTCAGATGACGAGGACGAGGACAA
Organism: Cocos nucifera; assembly: GCA_006176705.1. NCBI lineage: Eukaryota > Viridiplantae > Streptophyta > Magnoliopsida > Arecales > Arecaceae > Cocos > Cocos nucifera. Next base: position 1,274,848 of record QRFJ01000317.1, read on the forward strand.
GCTTATCGTCGTTCGTAAGGAGGCCGCCGATGAGTTTCTTGCGGAGGATCGGTGAGCCGAGCACTGGTCTGCCGGTGGAGGAAGGAGGCCGACGGTGATCGGTTCGGGAGAAGGAGAAGAACGCGGAAGGGGACAACAGGAGAGGCAAAAGGAAAAGGCGGCAGGGAAAAAAGGAGAGGGAAAAGATAAAAGATGGAGGAAGAATAAATTTTCAAATACGTCCCTATGAAATTTTGCGGCGAAATTTTTAGTTGCCGGAAAAACGTATATATTTTGCGGCGAACACCTTCGCCGGTAAAGTGGCTTGTAAAACTTTTTTTGCGGCGACCGAACTTTCGCCGCAAGAAGGCAAAAATTTTTTTGCGGCTCGTTGAAAATTGTTGGCACCAAGAAAAAAAAAAAAGTAAAAAATATTTTACAATAATATTTTATGATGAAAAAATAAAATCATCATAAAAAAAATCATCCATACATTTTTGCGGCTATATCATCAAAACATTAACTTTTTGCAGTAAATTTTTTATCACAAAATATTTTATCACTAAACATCATTTTTTTTTGTAGTCAGCTTTCCTCAATTTTTTCCGCAAAATTATAGACTCAACCTCAGCATCCTTCACCGTATTCTCCTAATAGGTCATTTGGATTTTAAGTTGCAAGAGCTCGTTCTTGATCTTCTGAAATGTCACAACGAGATTTCCAAGGATATTCTTCAAAATAGCAACTTTGTTTAGATCTACACTTGGGCCAGATTGAGCCCTATTCGCTAATCGTTTTTGAAGCTGAGTTACTTCCTCTTCAGCCATTCAAAGTTTTCATTTAAGTTCGATAATTTGATCACACCAGTCGAGCCGGTAAATATCGTATGACTCCTTGACAATGCGCAATTTGTTGAAAAACATGCAGGATTTTATGTATATATTTCAAAACCTTTTTCAAATTAAGAAGCAACGGAAGATAGATTAAATAATTTAATCTAATTATGCATGTGATCTAATCATTAAACTCTACATCTAGAACTTACAAAATATTATGATACATACATAAATCTGAAAATTAAAATTAGGTTGGTTGGTATTGATCAAATCAATACCTAGATCTAAAACAGTTCTAGAAAAGCCTAGATCATATTTAGGTCAGATAAAAGATCAAAACTTATATCTTTTGCATGGGTCAAGAACACTGCAGTTGAATCTTGTTATCGTTCTTTATAGCTTGAAGCTGCACGGTGCGTCTGGCCTCTATGGATAGTCCACACAAGGCTGCAATATAGATTGAAGGTTCGTCGAATGAAGATCCACTCGAAGTACTAGCTTCTCGCTTGGTTAATCTAAAAAATATTCTTTGGATCACTTGAAAACTCCAAGAGATGAAGAACAAGAGGAGAAATAAGAGAAAATTCCAACACTTGGATCTTCCAAAAATCATAAATTAAAATATAAGAGAAAACCCCTAAGAGAAGACACATCTTCTCTTTCAGGACATTAACCATTGATATCTTGAACACATCTCTATATTAGGATAAGAGGAGACCTTCTCCTCTAGAATTTTCTCATGCTTTCAGATCTATTACTCTTTAATTTTTCTCATGAAAAATCACATAAAAGATAGAGAAGAAGGGTTCTCAAAGAAATCCTAAGAGACGACTTTCTTCTCTTCTTCTTCTCTCATCAGGACATGTTTACATCATGTCCAAAGAGGACCACCATGCCCCAATTCCTTAGAGCACTCATCCTCCATGCCCTCTCCCTCTCTCTCAATTTTTTTTTATAGAAAAATCACATAAAATAAGAAGGAAAAAAAAAACTTGAAAGAAAACTACAAGAGAAAACAATCTTCTCTCTTACATTTTCTCTTCAAGACATCAACTTTTGATATCTTATTGAAGTCTTTTCTCCAAAAAAATTTGCATCCAAAGCCTTCTATGCCTCCTCTTTTCTCTCTATTTTTTATGAATTTTCTAAAATTTTTCACATCCAAAACATGAAAGGAGGCATCCTCCTTTTTATATTTAATAGACTAGGTCAAAATTTAGTCTAATTAGGATTTCATGGAGAAGTTTTGATGGTGTCCAACTCTTGGATACCACCTCCTATATTTTTGGTGTGGAATACTTGAAATCAATGCACAAAAATCAGAAAGAATGAGTCACACAAAAATAAGGAGGCATCGAGAAAAATTCCAAAGGGAGAGGAGAGCAATTTTAGGTTTTAAGGACTCTACCAAATAGAATCCAACTTAAAAGCTATTTCTAAATTTAACCAAGTTAAATTTATTTCAAACTCTTCAGATATTGGATGTGGAAGAACCTCTCTTAGGTGTGGAGAAGCCTTACAAAAATCTGAAAATAATGAGTGGGTATGGGCTCTTTTAGGTTGCGCAAGGAAGGAGGATAGTTTTAAGTCAAAATCTTTTGAATTCAATTTAAAATAGTTTTAAGTCAACCTAATTAATAGACAATTCTAATCCAATTAGAAGCCTAATTAAATTATATTTAACTAATTTTAAATCTAGCTTATTTTCTAATCAAATTAGAAATTAGATATACTCAAGTCCTAATTGAACTAGAACTTGTTCTTCCTTACAATTGGTTTATCTAATAAACTAATTGGACTTAATCTAATTAAGTCCAAACTAATTCTAATTGAATCTAATTCAATTAGACTTGATCTTAGCTTGATTGCTAAATCAAATTAAATCAATTAGCAATTTAATTGCTAATCAATCCTCCTACAATACTTACATTAGGTCAAATATCAATCATATTGATTCTTTGATCTTAGAATGATTCTAAATTATTGATCAAATATCTGATCAGGTAACAATCTCTAATGTGTGTGACCCCATAGGTTCAAACCTAAGCTGATAGCGCAAGAATCAATTTCTGTACTAGTTGAAGTAACCATCTAGCAATGGTACCCGACATCCAGATAGATCGAATGTATGTAAAGCAACATTTTTAGAACTCTGGCCTATGGTTACTGTATAATTCATCTCTTTGATCAATAATGCTTAGGATGACATCGAGTTAGCTATCAACACTCATATAAGTTATCCATATTGTGTTTCAAAATTTTACAAATTTCGTGACTCTTCACGAGAATTATCTAGGCCTAGATTTTGCTAAATTGAAACACAGCGAGATATTCGTATTTTAAAGTTAATCAGGAGTGGTCAATTCCATCTTGACTCACACACCAACTCTATAAGTACTTGGCTGTATCTAGAAATCTTTCATTACTGTATCAAAAATATAGGTAGGTTGGCATCAAAGTACAGGTTGTTGCTTGCAAGTCATCGTGGTGATCTCAGATCGGAGAGATACTTATACCCATTGGTCTTAACTAGCTACTCTTAATAGTAGAGTGCTACATTGATCATATTAAGTGAAGATGTACTCGTACATTCCACCTATATATCATATCAGTATCTCCACACTATTTGATTATGAGGACTACCAATATATATAACATACAATAATCTACACTTGATAAGTTATCGTCCTTATTAATAACTTATAATTTGATCATGAACAATTTAAGAATTATTCGATAAATTTTTGTTTATCGATTAAGTATGGTTTTAAGAACTTCATCATAATTTAGGAGTTTATTTAAGAAAGATAGAACTTTTATGATGAAAAAGTCTAATAACTTTATTATTTGATAATTCATATACTAATTTTAATCATCTACAACTCAGATAATTGACTTTAGGACACATTTTCTAATAACTTTCACTTGGACTAAAGCCAATCAAAATGATATCAAATATCCTATCTTTCACTTGAGATTGTAGAACTCCTTAATTCCAAGGCTTAAGTAGATAGGTCGGTCAAGTTCTCATTTTCGATTGATCTTCTAAAGATCGACGTCACCCTGATCTAAAATTAAAGAAGATAGCAATACAAAGTATGCTGTTCCTGTGGTGTATCTTTGGTTCTTTAGTCTGAGCTATGGCTTTAGTGCTACGATAGGACTGGACCATCGTTGGAGGGTGCCACTCCCAACTTGCTAATGAACCTTAGCAACTGCACAACCTATATGGCAGCATTAGATACCACGATGTACTCTACATTACTGATAGCATAGGCTATAATATTCTACTTGGAATCTTTCTAGCAGATCGTTCCTCCAATTAGGATAAATTCATGACTCGATACTCTCTTGTTGTTATCTTGATCTAACTAAAAATTGGAATCAAAGTATTCCACAAGTTTTAAGTCAGTTCCTCCATGTATAAATCACTGGATCTTAGTATTTATCAAATACTTAAAGATTGTCTATACAATCTTCTAGTGGTTATCACTTGGATCAGACTAGTATCTACTTACTATCCCTAGCGAGTATATCATGTCTGGTATTGTACATGAAGAAATTAAATAATAGCTAAACTTTTATTTCTTGTAATGTTGGAATATCATTCTCGATTAAGAGAATTTTATCCATAGACAACAGAAGAAATAATACTATAGAACCTTTTGCCTACTTACAAAGGATTTCTCTTTGTTCATAACAAAGACATACATTCAAAATATATATTTCAACTCCGAGATAATAGCCAAATGGCTTTATAGGTCTCTACCTTCTCATATGCACTACTCTGATCCTTTGAAAATTCATTCATATCCAATGAGTTTTATTTCTTCAGGTGAATCAACTAGTGTCTACACACTATTGATTTTCATGGACTCCAATTTGAATTTGATGGCTCCAAACCACTTCTCAGAGTCAAACCTCTGCATAGCATCCATATAGATGATCGAATTCTTATTGTTCTTATCGAGCTCAATAGGATTGCCTTTCGGACCTAGATACTAAAGTATCTATCTAGCTAACATGATACTCTGCTAGATCTCCTTAAAGATGCCAAATTAATAGGTTTCGAATTTGATCTAATCAAATCTGATTCTGTAGGTTTAATAGATTGTGTTAGTTCACTCTATCGGTCGAACTTCCTTAAGTTCAACTTGACAAGCATCAGTTTCTTCTTTAAGAAACTTCTTTTTCAAAAAGAATGCCTTAATACTAATAAACATCTTATGCTCTTCAGCATGATAGAACTAATAACCCTTAAATACCTATGGATCAGGATTCAAGTTTATCTATATGCAAATCTTTGACATAGGCTGATCAACTCCAAATCCGAAGGTGAGAGAGTCTAGGCTTATGTTCGATCCATATCTCATATGGAGTTTTTGCGATAGATTTACTTGAAATATTTTTAGAGTAAAACGAGTAGTCTCAAGAGCTTAACCCTGAAATAGGCAGACTAGTAAACCCCATCGTGGATCAAACTATATCTAACAAAGTTTGATTTCTTCTTTCTGATATACTGTGTTCCAAAAAGAGTCCATTATGAGAGAATCTTATTTCTCCTAGATATGTCAAAAACTCATTAGATAAGTATTTACTTCCTCGATCTGATCGAAGAGTTCTAATATTTTTTTAGTTTATTTTTTATTTTATTATTAAATTATTTAAATATTTTAAATGATTCAGGCTAGATACATCCATACCTAGATAGATCATCTATAATGAAATATTGATATCCTTGACATTATCTAAGTTGAATATTTATTCGATGTGTATACTACACTTAACAGGTTGTGTATATGTCATTTTCTTATTATCCGCATATTATTATAATATCATTCATAATGATATCACGATAATCTCTTTTTATTAATAAATGATGATCATCTTTGGCTAAGAGGCCAATAAAATTCGCATTCATCATGAATGATGGACAATAGTGACCGTCACTCTAAATAACAATATCTGTATTAAAAATTAGCTTGATGATTCCTAAAGCTAGGATTGGAATAGGACTTTCATCTCTAACATTCAAGAATCTCTCATCATTTTTAAACATTCTACTTACCTAAAGTTCTTGCAACAAATTGCATAAGACTATCGGTATCCAATACCTAGATAGTAGAATCACTAATAGATAAATTTCAAAACGTTATTATATAACATCCTTGATGAGCAACATTTTGCTTCTTTCTCTTGTTCAGCCTATTGGGGTCAAAGGAATCTAGATGATTCTTCTTTCCATGACACTGCTTCTTATATTAGAAGTACTTTGCCTGAATCTGGTTAGTCTTAGATCTTTTATTTTGATTGGACTTGCAAGCCTTAGCACGAACCCTTTCATGCTACTGAATCAAATTCAACTTTTGATACTAATTATTGAAGTTGAGTTCTATAAGTCCATCACTGTGTAACAGTGAATGGAGCAATTAGAATTTAGCCTTTATCTGAAAAAGAGAACAATGACCTAATGTATACAAATTATTTTAAGCCTAAAGACTTAGACTTTAGTCTAAAGGTTCTTCCACTATTTTATTTAAATTGGTAGCCTCTACCTCTAATTCAAAAAATTACTTTAATTTCATAGTAGGTACTAGAATCCACATAGACTACACACAAGCTTGACTAGGGCCGATCAACCCATGTGCATCTACGGATAGATTCTTTAATCAATTATTTTTCTAAATAATTTTTAGTAATTTAATTTTGCCCTAAAAACTTAATCAGTAGGCTAGGAATTTCACTGCAAGAATTCAGTTAGGTCCAACCATTAACATGACCATACTTGGTGCATCTAACCAATAAATGATTAAGTCCAACTATGGTTGGTCAACCTAACCACCATTAGAGAGACACTTTCAAGTTATCATATTATGAATGATAATTTCATTAGTCAATAAACACCAAGCCTATGGGCTCCAATGATTATTGAGTTAATTAATGGAAAGCTATAACTCAGTTATTCCCTTAATTTTATCATTTTAAGAATCTAATAATTTTAAAAGATTTAAATTATTAGTGATTTAAGGATAGAGAGAACATGGACTAAATTGCTTCTACTGACTTCACCAAGTCAAATCCTCCTACTGACTTCTCAAGCCTTTGATGAGAACTAGGATCAATTTCAGTCCATGGGCACCTAGATTGATCTTACTGAATTAAATCAATCTAACTAATTTCCTATGTGATATGGGTTAGCATGAATCAAAGAGCAACCTAATCGAAAGCTAATTAATCATATTGACCAGATAAGTGAGATTGGTGGGAGGGTCTGCCAAAGCTTGTCTTGTATCAGACTTACCTTAGACATCAATTGGTTTATCAATTTTGATTTGGTCTGTTTAAAGACTCGAGCTCAAACACTGAGCCACGATCAGTTTCCATTTATTAGATGTATGAACTTTGATCAACTACATTTTTTTTTTTTTTTTTTGATGCAAAGAGTTAGGGAATGCCTAACTCATAGATCTATATATTAGATTATGTATAGATATATAAAGGTACATATGTAATGTATCATGCGCTACAGATTACAGTTTGCCATGGGCAACAAAAATTCTAATAGCGCAAGACAGTTTCTAAGCAGAGGCAGACAGAGTAAACATATTGAGTCTTGGTTTTCCTATTTACCAGAGTTGATTCTCAGACTTCATATCGGGGTCAATGTTATTGTCTCCATACTTGAGAGTTGATGCCTGTGGCCTTAAGTGTATAGTCTGAAGAAGACAACCTTGGTAAAGAGTTTCTGATTTGCTGGAATGTTTCTGGGTCATCTACGCATGCGGGAATTGTCCATGTATCAAAGAGATTAGCAATCTGCAAAGCCAGAGCACGTGGGAGAAAAGTATAATAGTTGAAGCACCTCTTGTTCCGTTCCTTCCACAAACACCAAAATCCTATAGCAATCAGCGAGGCCAGACCATTTTGAAGGAGTTTTTCGGCAAAAACCGTATTCCATAATGTCTCTTGGGAGAGAGGAAGACAATTGAGGTGGGGGACAAGGTGGAAAAAATCCCATACTCTTTTTGAGAACTGACATTGAAGAAATAAATGATCTGATGTCTCCTCACTTGCGTCACAGAGGGAGCAGCTGTTCTTGCCCTTCCATCCTCTTTTTACCAAGTTAGATTTTGTTAAAATTTTATCAAGAAAGCTGAGATAGAGGAAGTACCTGACTTTTTGCTGAATTGAGGATGAATTCCACCATCTAAGAGGAAATGGTAGCATTTGCTTGAAGAGAAATTCTTGTTGGAGAACCACTTCCAATGAACAGAGTCGGGTGAATTGGAAATGGTTAGTTGTTGCAGCACTTCTTGCAGACCGTTCTGTTTACATTAAAAATTGGACAAAGCATGAAAATTGCTTGAATTATGCTTAATGAGTTTTAAGATGCCTCTGCGACCGTCGCTTCTTTAAGAGAAGAAGTATATAGTAAAGGAAAATTTTCTTTGATCGGCTGGTCGAACAACCAAGGATCATTCCAGAAAGAAGTTTGCAAACCATTTCCCACTCTGAACTTGACTAATGTTTGAAATAAGGTTCTGAGTTGCAGAGCATTTCTCCAAAAATCCGAAATCTTTCGAATGTTTGGCAGAGTAAGAGTGATCAACTGATCTCTATAATATGCGGCCTTGATTAAGTCACACCAAGGTCTGTGAGTATTTGAAATGGCATTCCACCACCACTTACAAATTACCACTTGATTCAGAATTTTAAGATTGCAAATCCCCATTCCGCCCAATTTCTTAGGACGACGGACAATGGACCAGTGTAACCGATTTTTTCCTGCCTTATTTTTCTCATCCCCATTCCATAGAAAAGCTCTTCGCATTCTATCGATTTTCTTAAGTACTTCTGCTGGAATGATAAAGTTGTTCATCCAAAATTGAATTAGAGGCGAAATGATAGAGTTTAATAATTGAACTCTACCTGCTATGGATAATAATCAACCATAACTATTGAATTGATCTATAGAAAATAAATAATCTAATTCTAATTAACTATTAATTAGATTTAATCAATTTCTTAACTTAGTCTATATTTAATCTAACCCTATGTCTAACCCAAGTAATGATCTGATTAAAGCTAACCCATTATCCTTTAACTCATTTTTTATGAAAGTATTTTAGGATCTTCAAATCACAAACCTAGATCCTAAACATTTACTTAATTCTCAATTAAGTTCAAGGCTTATGGGTTAAGGTTCAGAATATCAAAACTAATTTTTTATTTTAAGTTTTAAAATATTTTTAAATATAAATAATTTATATTAAATTAAATTTAATTTATGATTTTAGATCTGATTTGTTTCAATGTTTAGATCATATTCTAGGATTTTAAATCTAGAATTTTGCGGGAAGTAAGTTCCCAATTTAAATTTTATAAAATAAATATATCAAATATATAAATTTTAGATTCAAAAATAAAGCCACATATCAATATATGCAACTAGAAGATGTAGATCAAAATATGAAATACATCATATGGATCTCATCTAAATAATCAAAATTAGATCATAAATCATTAAATTTTAGATTTAAAATTTAAAAATAAATTATAAATTATTTTAGATCTCATCTAATATATTTATAATTTAGGTTATTTAGGTTAGCACATACTAAGATAACCTCTCTACTATAAGGAGTAAACCTTATAGCAGAATAACCTTATAATCAGTATGTGCGATTCAATATTATTTAAATCTAATCTAAATAATCTAAAATAGATCTAACATCTATTTAATTTTAAATTTAAAATTAAAAAATAAATCATAAAATTATTTAGACCACATCTAACTTATTTATGATTTAAAAAATTTAGATCAGTACATACTAAGACAACTTTTCATTATAAGAGGTTAATCTTATAATAGGATAATCTTATGATCAGTACGTACGATCTTTAATTTTTTATTTTTAAATTTATTTTAATATAAATATGATCATGTTATAAAAGAATCTAGATGCTCCAATACCACTGTTGGAAAATATACAGGATTTCATATATACATTTCAAAATATATTTCGAATTAAGAAGCAGCGGAAGATAGATTAAATAATTTAATCTAGTTATGCATGTGATTTAATTACTAAACTCTATATCTAGGACCTACAACATATTATGATACATACATAAATCTAAAAATTAAAATTAGGTTGGTAGGTATTGCTCAAATCAATACCTAAATCTAGAATAGTTTTAGAAAAATCTAGATTATATCTAGGTCATATAAAAGATCAAATCTTATATCTTTGCACAAGTCGAGAACACCGCAGTTGAGTTTCATTATTGACTTTATTGCTTAGAGCCATACAACATGTCTGGCCTCTATCGATGGTCCACATAAGGCTACAACACAGATCGGAGGTTCGTCGAACGAAGATCCATTTGAAGTACTAGCTTCTCGCGGATCCCTCCTGATGGTTAATCTAAAAAATATTCTTTAGATCTCTTGGATACTCTAAGAGATAAAGAACAAGAGAAGGAATAAGAGAGAAATCTAAACTTGGATCTTCCAAAAATTAGAAATTAAAAGATAAGAGAAAAATCCTAAGAGAAGGCACATCTTCTCTTTTAGGACATCAATCATTGATGTCCTGAATACATCTTCATGTTAGGATAAGAGGAGACCTTCTTTTCTAAAATTTTCTCACACTTTTAAATCTATTACCCTCTAATTTTTCTTATAAAAAATCACATAAAACATGGAGAAGAAGGGTTCTTAAAGAAACTCTAAGAGAAGACCTTCTTCTCTTCTTCTTATTTCATCCGGATATGTTCAGATCATGTCCAAAGAGGACCACCATACCCCAACTTCTTGAAGCACTCATTCTCCACGCCCTCTCCCTCTCTCTCTCAAATTTTTCTTATAGAAAAATTACATAAAATAAGAAGAAAAAAACTTGAAAGAAAACCACAAGAGAAGACAATCTTCTCTCTTACCTTTTTTTCTTCAGGACATCAACTTTTAATGTCTTATTGAAATCTCTTCTCCAAGAAAATTTACATCTAAAGCCTCACACGCCTCCTCCTCTTTTTTTTTCTATTTTTTTAATAAATTTTCTAGAATTTTTCACATCCAAAATATGAAAGGAGGCATCCTTTTTATATCTAATAGACTAGATCAAAATCTAGTCTAATTAGGATTTCAGGAAGGAGTTTTGGTTAGACGCCACCTCCTACATTTTTGGCATGAAATACGTAAAACCAACACACAAAAATTAGGAAGAATGGGTCACATAAAAATAAGGAGGCATGGAGAAAAATTCCAAAGGGAGAGGATAACAGATTTAGGTTTTAAGGATTCTACTAAATAGAATCCAACTCAAAAGCTATTTCCAAATTTGACCAAGTCAAATTTATTTCAAACTCTTTAGATATTAGGTATGGAAGAGCCTCTCGTAAGTGTGGAGAAGGCTCACAAAACTTTAAAAATACTGAGTGGGCGTGGGCTTTCTTAGGTGGTGCAAGAAAGGAGTCCTAGTCTAACTAGGACTCTCCTATTTTGACTATGTCAAAACCTTTTGAACCTAATTCAAAATAGTTTTAAGTTAATCTAATTAATAGACAAATCTAATTCAATTAAAAGTCTAATTAAATTAAATTTAATTAATATTTAATTTAATTTAATTTTTAATTAAATTAGAAATTAGGTGCACTCAAGTTCTAATTGAACTAGGATTTGTTCTTCCTTACAATTGGCTTATCTAGTAAATCAATTAGACTTAATCCAATTAAGTCTAAACTAATTTTAATTGAATATAATTTAATTAACTTGATCTCAGTTCAATTGCTCAATCAAATTGAGCTAATTTGCAATCTAATTATTAATCAATCTTCCTATAACACTTGCATTAGGTCAAACATCAATCGTATTAATTATTTAACCTTAGAACGATTCTAAATTATTAATCAACCATCTAATCAGATAATAACTTCTAATATATATGATCTTATAGGTTCAAATCTAAGCTAGTAGCATAGAAATCAATTCCTATACTAGTCGAAGCATCTAGCAATGATACCCGATGTTTGGATAGGTCGAATATATACAAGGTAACCTTTTTAGAATTCTGGCCTATGGTTACCGTATAATTTATTTCTTTGACCAATAATACTCAGGATGACATCGAGTTAGCTGTCAACACTCATATAAGTCATCTATATTGTGTTTCAAAATTTTGCAAATCTCGTGACTTCTCACGAGGATTATCTAGGCCTACGTTTTGCTAAATTGAGACACAATGAGGCATTCGCTTCCTAAAGTTAATCAGGAGTGGTCAATCCTGTCTTGACTCATACACTGACTCTACAAGTACTTGACTATATCCAAAAACCTTTCGTTGCTATATTAGAAATATAGGTAGGTTGGCACCAAAGTATAATGAGTTGCTTGCAAGTCACCATGGTGATCTTAGGTCGGAGGGATATTTATATCCATTGGCCTTAGCTAGCTACTCTTGATAGTAGAGTGCTACATTGATCATGTTCAGTGCAGATGTACTCCTATATTTTATGTACATATCATACAAGTATCTCCACACTACTTAGTTACGAGGATAACTAATATGGCATACAGTGATCTACACTCGATAAGTTATCGTCCTTATTAATAACTTACCATTTGATCATGAATAATTTAAGAACCATTCGATAAATCTTTCTTTATCGATTAAGTATGGTTTTAAGGACTTCATCATAATTTAGGAGTTCATTTAAGAAAGATAGAACTTTTATGATGAATAAGCCTAATAACTTTATTATTTGATAATTCATATACTAATTCTAATCATCTATAACTTAGATGATTGGTTTTCATTTAAGTTTGATAATTTGATCACACCAGTTGAGCTTGTAAATGTTGTATGACTCCTTGACCGTGAGTAATTGACTTTGAAGCTTGGAGAACCTTTTGGACCAATCCCAGCCATACTCTTCTCGATTGGTGGACCATGACAATCTCCTCTCTAGTAGCAGAATCTTCTCTTTCACTACTCTAAGCTCAACTTCAAGGGAGCTGACTTTTGCAGTTAAAGCCTAAGATTTTTCACTAACGTGTTTCTTAGTTTTCTCAAGCTCTTCATTCAAGTGATATTTCTTAGCAGTATATTCTTTGAAAGTTTATTTGTATGCCTGATAGAGGCGGTTGATTTCGGCTGCGATCTCCGCATAGTTTTTCTATTATTTTTGAAGCTCATTTTTGGTCTTCTTCAACTTTTTGCTGACCTGATGAACTTTCTTCCTTAAATTCCTTATGTGAGCCTTTAGGAAAATGCCCTGAGGCAGTGGTGCCGCTTCGGTCGGAGATTGTGCTCGATGTATAAGTATATCACAACACAGAAATATGATAAAAGAGAAAACTTAATTTCATTAACTGAAATGTTTAAGTACATGGAGTGAGAAAGAAAAATAAAAAATGCAATGATTAGAGGTCTCAGGCCTTTGAAGGTGGAGCAGCAAAAGAGTTCGACGTAGCCTTAGTAGGTGCCAACTCCTCAGCAGGCGTAGGGGTGGGTTTAGCAGGTTCAACAGTGGTAGACTCGACATGAGGAAGATCAGCTTTGGCTGCAGGAGGCTCTACCTCATCTTTAGAAGAGTCCTTTGCTAAGAAGCTGAAGTCCAACTTAGGGAACCTCTCAGCAACCTTTTTTTGGCAAAGTTCAAACCTTTTGTTGAAACTTCCTAGGCGAACGCCACCTTGATGTTCTTTTATTCCTTTGAAGATTTGAAGAAAGAAATAGCTTGCTCCATAGCCTCGATGACTTGCCTCCTTTCTTTGATGATCTTGACCTCGGCTTCCTTCCTCTTCTCCTCCAGCACGGCCTACAACCCTGCCGAGGCCTGTTCCTCCCTCTTGAGTGCCTCTTGCAGATGTCCAACCTTGGCTGAAAGATGCTCTACTTTGATCTTGTATTCTTGGGCCACCTCCACTGCCTTCACAGTCTCGACTTTATGGAGGTTGATCGCCTCCACATTTGTGAAGAGATGGTGCCCCAGCTACAAATAGCAAAATACAAGTTATCATTGAAGAACGCACATGTATTGTACAAGGAAGAAAAAGCAATTACCTCTAAAAAGGCTATGTAGAAATCTCTCATCCTCTCCTCATCATCCATTTGAAGCATTCTCTCAATTATTTCTAGAAGGACGCAGCCTTCCATCATAGGCTGGATAACCTCCCAATCATCCAGAGAACCTCAGCCCGGGTCGGCGCTGTTACTATTAGAGTCGTCAGAATTTTTTTGAGCCTTCTTAACAACAATCTTTTCTCTCCTCTTCTCAGCCTTCTTTTTCTTTTTGAGAGGTGCGGGAGTGGTGGCATCAGTGGGCAAAATCAAAATCGATGGAGGTGCTGCCGCCTCCGGAGTAGTGGCCACCTAGGTGATGGTGGTCGAGCTTGGGCTTCCAATCCTTGCTCGCTTCGATGCCCCTCCTAAAGTACCCTCCTTTCTCTTTTGGGCCCGAAGTCTCTTGGATAGCATCTTCAACTCTTCAGGAGCCATCTCTGTAGTAGCGGATAAGCTGAGGTTTGAAGAAAAGAAGAAAGAACAAAAAAGAAGACATACATGTATACCTTTCGAATTAAAAGGACTCAGGCTGAGGTTGTATAAGGTCTGATTATCTACTAGTTCAGATAGTAGAGAAGCTTCATAATTTTTTAGTGTGTTGGCAGAGTCGAGGTTCTCTCTCTAGCCTGGAGACCCTACAGACCAAATCCCTCAATTGACCCCATGGAGGAAGTCCTAACTCTATGGAGGGATAGAAAACAAAGAAGAACTTTCTCTTTCAATTATGAATAGCGGAAGGGGCATCCTTAAGCAATCTTTTCTTACCAAACTAGGAGGATAAGTACCATCAGTCTTTGATAGAAGGATGGTGCTTGAAGGTAAAAAAGTTCAAAACAAAGAAACTATAGGATGAACCTTGGCTGAAAGACATAGAGCAAGAAATGTTAGATATATGTGCCCTAGAAGCCAGAATTGGCTGATACTTGTAATACACTTCTAGGAGCAAAATTATAATTTTGACTATAATCAATAAAATGGGTTATTTTCTATCACATATGTGTATTTAGTGTCTGTGATACATCCTTTGAGTTAATGGTAATGATAATTCATATTTTCAAGAGTTGAAAATTTAAGACATGAATAATCATTATTAACTCATAAAATGCTCCCAACCATAGGATCATCACGAGGATGGTGATTGATCCAAAAGGTTGGTGTACAATGGCTTCTCTTTAGTAGATGAGTCTTGAGTCTACTGTGTGAAGACATCAGAGCGAGAGTATAGTTACTCGTTAGAGAATGAGGGCACTGAGCGTGACCACCTCGAGTAGTCATTAGGAAGTCTACCTTCTTGTCAATGACTCACTCGATGCTGCAGTGGTGTGTCTAGTTTTTTAACTTGAGGTGCATCGATAGTTCTTCTTGAGGGTGTTATAGTTTGACTACACCATAACTCGGTCTCCTAGCCATTCAGAATCCTAAGGTATATGTTGGCTATAGCATGTTCATTGTAGGAACTGGATTGCATCAAGATGGAATCTATCTACCTCGGTGGTAGAGGAGCAGCCCTATGATGATCATGAGAATCAAGTTCAGAAGCCCATGGCCATGGCAGAGTGAAATAATAGAAAGAGTTTCTATTTAGGTTTTCACATCGGACTTGAATCGAATGATTACATCATATGACAAGAAACTAGGGTTTGACGAGTTCACCTTAACCCTAATCTGATCGGGGCTCAAGATAGAAGAACTTAATCACATAGGTAGCTGCACCAAGAGGTTTGCATTCAGCTCTGATGGGTTGCCACCATATACTGCTAGGTGTCACTGATTGATTTTGGGAGCAATTAGAATGATTTAGATGATCGATTATTCTAGCTGTTTGAATCAGAAGAGTTCTGATCCATCGAAAGGAGTTTCGATGATGTCGATGATAAAGATCATGATATATCCTATTACCATACAGAATTGAACCTAACTGAATCACACAAATAAGGATTTAAATCTGATGATCATCAATTGAACTGATCCAGTTCAATTGATCTGAATGAGATTCAATTAGGTTCAAAAAAATCGTGCTAGCACTCGATTGAACATAACGCTCTTCTTTTACTATCATAAATAGTTGTCCTGACTGAGCCAAAGAAGTTTGTGCTCGATCAAAGGCCTTCACTTGATCTGACTGAAGCCTGTTTTAGATCAGAAAAGGGTTGTCTAATTTTGTAAGATAATATCTGCCATTTTTGGTCACCTGCCATTTCTCATCCTTCGACTTTGGTTAAAAGTTGACCTTTGATTGGTCAAATATTGACCATTAATACTTTGACTTCTCTCCATGTGTCACACACCTATTGGAGAGTTGGTGGAGGCTTGTCCTCCTACCAGAAATTGGCAAGAAGGAGGGCGCACGCCACCCCCAAGGGTCCCTGTTGGATAGGGACTCCATCTTCTTATTGGATTCTGATTACTCCTCCTAAGAACCAACTTTGATTGGTCTTAGGCGCCATCTAAGGATGAATCCAAGGGACTCTATTCCCACCAATCAGATTTAGATCTAATTTCACAATGGATTGTAATTGGTTGGGATGAAGAGGAGTTGGATCATGCATAGTCTATAAATAAGACCCTGCGCCCAACTCAAAGAAGAACAATTCTCTACGCCCCAAGGCTACCTCTCTCTTCCTCCTCCATGTCAAGTTCATCTTCTCCCTCTCCTCTCCATGCCCAAAAAAGTTTGGGATCTCAGTTGGTGCAATCTAGATGAGAGAAAGATGACAGAAAGCTAGAAGGCTGTGCTGCTGCAAAGGACAACTGCTGATCTTCGAAAGCTATTTTGAAGATCCTCCAAATCAGATTCAGATCTAATTTTTGGAGACGTGATAGAGAAGAAGAGGATCTCCAGATCTAGTCTGAGTGGATACTGATAGAGGCCAGGCACTTGCATGGCTAGATCCAGAACCTTCCGCTGCTTATAGGATCATCAATGGGTAATAGGATTATCCTACATCAAGATAAATTAAATCTGATTTAATTTATCTATATTTTATTTTAATTATTAAAATAATAAAAATCAAATCTAAAATATTTTAAATCTAATTTAAATTAAAAAAAAAGTTTTTAAAATATATCTCTTGATCCGATCAGATCTGAACGAACCTGATCTAGAAAATCAAGATTTTCCTTCAATTAGTATCAGAGCCAAGGTTCTAAAGTATTTAGATCTAATTTTTAATTTATTTTAATTAAAAAATAAATAATTTTAGATGTCACATGAGATGTGATCAGATATGAAATTAGAAAAATTAAAATTAAATGATTTGATCTAAGATTAGAAAATATGCATGACTAGTTCTAAAATAGAATAGTTCTATAGAATAGTCTTGCATGTTTATAATTTAATTTGATTAAATTATATTTTAGATCTATTTATTTATTATTTTTTAATATTATAATTATTATAATAATATCTAAAAAATAATAAATAAAAATTATTTAATTTTAACATCATATGAGATATGATTGATGCATGTCTAGACTAGTTGTAGAATAGTTCTACATAGTTGTCTAGATTAGAGTTTATTTTGATAAGATCAATTTAAATCTAATTTTTTAGATTATTATGAGATAATTTAGATCTAAAAATATGCATGATTCGATACATGAGATGTATGCAAAATATGCCATGATTAGATCTAATTTGTATATGAGATATATGATATAGATCTAAAACTGTTTTGTAGTATTACATGTTTTCCTGATTAAGGCATTCCTCTTAGCCGTCCGGTCATAAGAATGAAGAAGGGTTTAAAAAGGCCCTCTCCTCCCATCCGATGGGGTGTTCTTATGATGTGTAGGGGTGCTGCATGTTCGTCCTTAATCAGAAATTCCAAAACTTACTTTCTGCAAAATCCTAGATCCTGAAATCCTAGGATTTATTATGCATATTTTATTTATGAACCCTACTTAATTAAGAATTAAGATTATGAAATATTAATTAGGTCTAAAATTAAGAATTTTAGATCTAAGACATATTCATAATACTGGGTTCGGGCTTGGGTAGCTCAATTAGGTCTAAGCGGTTGATCAAACCGAATCAAGAGTTGGTTAGATGGGATCAACAATGCTTAAATTGACCAGCCTAATAGGATTAAGTCTGGGTCAAGATCGAGTCACGATCAAGCAAGACCTAATTAGGCTCAGAGGTTAGAGTCTGGATTGTAGGCTAACCCAATTGGTTCTGGCTCAATAATTTGGTGTCTAAGGTAAGTTTGGCACATACGATCGACTGATTTTTAATTGGAAGCTACTCGACCTGAATGCATTCTTGTACGAGTTAATGGCATATCCCTTCCACCGATCTCACTTACCTGGCCATATCTATTGACTCACAGTTCTGATTTGAGGTGGTCAATAATCCGAGCTAACCCATGCCACTAGGTTAGTCATAATTGTTATGACTATGACAAGTCTAGTTTAATGAGACCTGAATCAATTCTCCCTAAGAAAAGATTAAGTCTGAGGTCTTCCACCATTGTAGATGTGCGGGCCCTTTTCGGGGTTGATTGTTCTCGACTGGATACAGTGGCTCAGTTGCACCGAGAAGATGCAACCATGTCTATTAGGCATTGGATGCTATGGGCTGGAGGATGAGTTGGGCTCAATATTCTGGATACGGTGAGAGACTCAATTAGGAAATCCAGTCTGTGCAAATGGTGGGTCTGACTTAACTAAGGAGTGGATCAATATTTCTGGATACGGTGAGATTCATGAATTAGAGACCAAGTTTGGGTGCACCATGATTAGAGAATCATTGAACAAGAGTTGTTCACTCATTGGCTAACCCATCACCAATAACTGTTAGGTGAGGTGATGAGTCAGTTGGTGAGACCGCACCACCCACTAGAAATCATTAATCATGGAAGATTTTTGCATCTCTACAGAGGGAAGTGTAGGGATCCGAGAAAATAGTGGGAGCTAATTTATTTAAAAATAAAATTTCTAAATAAATTGGTCAAGTCATAATTACAGTATCTAACTAGAATCTTTGACTCTCTACAGAAAAATGTCTGCGTCCAACCCATTAGCACGTATCCTGGACACACATAGACTGACCGGACCCAATTATAAAGATTGGCTCAGGAAACTACAAAATCATTTTGGATTTTGAGAAGTTAACCCATGTATTGGACCAGGACCCTCCCACCTTACCAGCCCGTCCATCCACTGAACAGAGAGCATCTCTGAAAAAATGGATAGACGAAGATAATAAGGCCAGATATTACATGTTGGGCTCGATGTCTGATGAGCTCCAGCGCCAACATGAAGATATCGGGACTGCTCGCCAAATGTTGGCTCACCTGCAGGAGATGTTTGGTGAACAGAGTCGCGCAGCCAAGTATCAAGTCACGAAATGACTTTTTAAGGCTAAGATGCATGATGGGCAGTCAGTCCAAGATCACTGTCTGATGATGATCAAGGACATGGAAGAGCTTGAGAAGCTCGGTGTGAAGTTAGACTTGGATCTGCAGAATGATATTATTCTGCAATCCTTGACTGATGCATATGGGCAATTCATCATGAATTACCACATGCATAAACTTCAAAATTCCTTGGCCGAATTAATGAATATGCTGGTCACCGCTGAGCTTTCTATGAAAGGTTCTAAAGGCTCAGTTCTTGCTATGGAACGGACTTCTTCCAAAAGAAAGTCTTATGGAAAGAAAAAGAAGTCTGTGAAAAAGCAAGAAGGTGGAAGGAGCAAAGAAGAAGAAGGCAGAGCCGAAAGAAAAAGGCCGATGTCAAAGAAAAAGTGTTTCCATTGCAACAGCGACGGCCATTGGAAGCGGAACTGCCCTACTTACCTGGCCACCCTGAAGAACAAGAAGGAAGGTCCTTCTGGAGGTATGCTCGTTATTGAGTCTAACCTTACGGTTTCTTCTGCATCCAGTTGGGTGCTTGACTCTGGTTCTAGTGCTCATCTGTGCACTTTCATGCAGGGTCTTGAGGATAGCAGGAGGCTGAGGGATGGAGACATGATCCTACGCATCGGTAATGGAGCAAGAGTTGCTGCAGTAGCCGTGGGAACATACCCTCTTCGATTACCATCTGGTTTAGACTTAGTTTTGAAAGACTGTTATTATGTGCCTGCAGCTAGCAGGAATTTGATTTCTGTTTCATGCTTAGCACAAGAAGGCTATGTGATTACCTTCTTTAAGGACCATTGTAACATTCTTTATGAAAGAAATAAAATTGCAAATGGTTTTCTTATTAATGGTCTTTATCAGCTACATATTGATGTACCTGTTCTAACTATCGAGCAAAACGTGAATGCCAAACGACCTAGGGATAGTCCAAACGATAGATATCTATGGCACCTGAGATTAGGTCATATAGCAGAAGAAGATAGGATCAACAAATTGGAGAAAAATGGGCTATTGAGTCCATTGACTTTCGAGTCATATCCAACTTGTGAATCTTGTCTTCAAGGCAAAATGACTAAACTCCCTTTTGTTGGACATGGGGAGAGGGCCACAGATCTCCTTGCCCTAGTACATACTGATGTGTGCGGCCCATTTGATGTGCCGGCTAGAGGCAATTTTGTCTACTTCATTACCTTTACCGATGATCTGTCTAGGTATGGGTATGTGTATCTTATGAGACACAAGTCTGAAGCTTTTGAAAAGTTCAAAGAATTCAGACATGAAGTAGAAAAATAAACTGAAAAACCCATTAAGGTTCTTCGATCAGATCGAGGAGGTGAATACCTTAGCCGAAATTCCTAGACTATCTCAAGGAAAAATGGCATAGTCTCTCAATGGACTCCACCAGGAACACCTCAACTCAACGGGGTTTCAGAATGGAGAAATCGGACTCTATTGGATATGGTTCGATCCATGATGAGCTTCACAGACCTCCCTGATTTTCTTTGGGGACACTCATTGTTAACTTCAATTTATCTACTGAATAGGGTTCCCTCTAAAACCGTTCCTACCACACCGTATGAGATATGGCACGGTAAGAAACCAAGTCTGAGTCATCTCAGAATTTGGGGTTGTCCGGCTCATGTCAAAAGACAACAAGCGGACAAGTTAGAGTTTAGGTCCTTTCAGAGCTCGATTCATAGGATATCCTAAAGAGTCATTAGGATACTATTTCTACATTCCAGAAGACCACAATGTGATTGTGAGTCGACATGCCATCTTTCTTGAAAAATAGTTTATTCAAGATAGCGGCATTGGAAAGCAGATTAAGCTTGATGAGAAAGTCTCACAAGTACAACGAGCTAAGGACCAATTGGAACCAAATCAGGTTGAGCCAATAAGAACACTACCTCCTCCACCTCGTAGATCGGAAAGAGTTTTCCATCCCCCTGAAAGATACTTAGGTATTATTTCAGAGGAAGTAGAGAAAATGTTCCTCGTAGGTAATGGTGCTCATGGTGATGATCCCAAAACCTACGAGGCGATATCAGATATCGACTCCGAGAAATGGCTAGAGGCAATGCAGTCAGAAATTGACTCGATGCACTCAAACCAAGTCTGGACCTTGGTAGATCCACCAGAAGGTATAGTACCTATTGGGTGTAAATGGATCTTCAAGAGAAAGATTGGTGCAGATGGGAATGTGGAGACATTCAAGGCTAGACTAGTGGCAAAAGGTTATAGTCAATGCGAAGGCATTGACTATCAGGATACCTTTTCCCCAGTGGCTATGCTAAAATCCATCCGCACATTGCTTGCCGTTGCAGCCTATTTCGATTATGAAATATGGCAAATGGACGTGAAAATGGCATTCTTAAATGGATATCTTGAGGAAGATATCTATATGGAACAGCCGCTAGGTTTCACATCCAGTGATACTGATCACAAGGTTTGCAAGCTGCAAAGGTCCATATATGGACTTAAGCAAGCATCTCGGAGCTGGAACACTCGTTTCAATGATGTGATCAAAAAAAGTTTGGTTTCATCAAAAATGAAGAGGAACCATGTGTTTTCAAAAAGGTCAGTGGGAGCGCTGTTGTCTTCCTCGTATTGTACGTGGATGACATCCTCCTTATTGGGAATGATATTCCCATGTTGACAACAGTCAAAATATGGTTGTCCAAGGAATTCTCCATGAAAGACCTAGGTGAAGCATCCTTTATTCTAGGAATTAAGGTCTATAGGGATAGACCGAATAGGATGCTAGGACTTTCACAGAAGATGTACATAGAGGAAGTACTAAAGAGGTTTAGTATGGAAAACTCTAAGAGGGGATTAATACCCTTCAGACATGGTATTCATCTTTCCAAGAAGATGTGCCCTAGCACACCTGAGGAAATAGAACGCATGAGCAAGATCCCTTATGCTTCTGCAATAGGGAGCCTCATGTATGCCATGCTATGTACACGACCTGATATAGCCCATGCTGTGAGTGTCACAAGCAGATATCAGTCAAATCCAGGTGAAGAACACTGGACTTCTGTGAAATGTATCCTTAAGTACTTGAGAAGAACTAAGGATATGATGTTGGTCTTTGGTAATGGAGAACTCCAAGTCCAGGGATACACAGACTCGGATTTCATGTCCGATATAGATGATCGAAAGTCGACATCTGGGAGTCTGTTTGTGTGCAATGGTGGTGCTGTCAGCTGGAAGAGTTCCAAGCAAACGGTGATAGCAGATTCCACCATGGAAGCAGAATATATCGCTGCATCAGAGGCTGCGAAGGAAGCATTCTGGTACAAGAAGTTTGCTGCAGAAATTGGAGTAATGCCATCAGATGCCATTCCTCTATACTGCGACAACAATGGCGCCATAGCCCTTGCTAAGGAGCCGAGGTCTCACCAGAAATCCAAGCACATTGAGCGGCGATACCACCTCATCCGCGATTACCTCGAGAAGGGTTACGTCGAGGTCAAGAGAGTCAACTCCACAGATAATGTGGCAGACCCACTTACAAAGCCGTTGGGCCAGCAGAAGATCGAAGCCCACCTTGAGAAGATGGGACTTAGACTTGTAGCCAATTGGCTTTAGGACAAGTGGGAGATTGTTAGATATATGTGCCCTAGAAGCCAGAATTGGCTGACACTTGTAATACACTTCTAGGGGCAAAATTATAATTTTGACTATAATCAATAAAATGGGTTATTTTCTATCACATATGTGTATTTAGTGTCTGTGATACATCCTTTGAGTTAATGGTAATGATAATTCATATTTTCAAGAGTTGAAAATTTAAGACATGAATAATCATTATTAACTCATAAAATGCTCCCGACCATAGGATCATCACGAGGATGGTGATTGATCCGGAAGGTTGGTGTACAATCGCTTCTCTTTAGTAGATGAGTCTTGAGTCTACGGTGTGGAGACACCGGAGCGAGAGTACAGGTACTCGTTAGAGAACGAGGGCACTGAGCGTGACCACCTCGAGTAGTCATTAGGGAGTCTACCTTCTCGTCAATGACTGACTCGATGCTGCAGTAGTGTGTCTGGTTCTTTGACCTGAGGTGCATCGGCAGTTCACCTTGAGGGTGTTATAGTTTGACTACACCATTACTCGGTCTCCTAGCCATATGGAACCCTGAGGTGTATGTTGGCTATAGCATGTTCATTGTAGGAACTGGATTGCATCAAGATGGAATCTATCTACCTCGGTGGTAGAGGAGCAGCCCTATGATGATCATGAGAATCAAGTCCAGAAGCCCATGGCCATGGCAGAGTGAAATAATAGAAAGAGTTTCTATTTAGATTTTCACATCGGACTTGAATCGAATGATTACATCATATGACAGAAACTAGGGTTTGACGAGTTCACCTTAACCCTAATCTGATCGGGGCTCAAGATAGAAGAACTTAATCACACAGGTAGCTGCACCAAGAGGTTCGCATTCAGCTCTGATGGGTTGCCACCATATACTGCTAGGTGTCACTGGTGGATTTTGGGAGCAATTAGAATGATTTAGATGATCGATCATTCTAGCTGTTCGAATCAGAAGAGTTCTGATCCATCGAAAGGAGTTTCGATGATGTCGATGATAGAGATCATGACATATCCCATTACCATACAGAACTGAACCTAACTGGGTCACACAAACAAGGGTTTGAATCTGGTGATCATCAATTGAACTGATCCAGTTCAATTGATCTGAATGAGATTCAATTAGGTTCAAGAAAATCGTGCTAGCACTCGATTGAACCTAACGTTCTTCTTTTACTATCATAAATAAGTTGTCCTGACTGAGCCAAAGGAGTTTGTGCTCAATCAGAGGCCTTCATATGGTCTGACTGGAGGTTGTCCAAGTCAGAAAAGGTTGTCTTATTTTGTAAGACATTACCTGCCATTTTTGGTCACCTGCCATTTCTTGTTCTTTGACTTTGGTCAAAAGTCTGACCTTTGACTGGTCAAATGTTGACCATTGACACTTTGACTTTTGATCCACATGTCATGCACCTATTGGAGAGCTGGTGGGGGCCTTGTCCCCCTATGCCAGAACCTGGCAAGGAGGAGGGCGCACGCCACCCTTGGCGTGTGCCCAAGTTGGAGGCGCCCAGGAGTCCCTGTTGGATAGGGACTCCATCTCCTTTTTGGATTCCAATTAGAGTTCCTCCTAAGAACCAACTTTGACTGGTCTTAGGCACCATCTAAGGATGAATCCAAGGGACTCTATTTTCACCAATCAGATTTAGATCTGATTTCACAAAGGGTTGTGATTGGTTGGGATGAAGAGGAGTTGGATCATGCATAGTCTATAAATAAGACCCTACGCCCAACTCAAAGAAGAACAATTCTCTATGCCCCAAGGCTGCCTCTCTCTTCCTCCTCCATGCCAAGTTCATCTTCTCCCTCTCCTCTCCATGCCTAAAAAAGTTTGGGATCTCAGTTGGTGCAATCTAGGCGAGAGAAAGGCGACAGAAAGCTAGAAGGCTACGCTACTGCAAAGGACAACTGCTGATGTTCGAAAGTTATTTTGAAGATCCTCCAAATTAGATTCAAATTTGATTTTTGGAGATGTGATAGAGAAGAAGAGGATCTCCAGATCCAGTCCGAGTGGATATCGGTAGAGGCTAGGCACTTATGTGGCTAGATCTAAAACCTTCCGCTGCTTACAGGATCATCAACGGATAATAGGATTACCCTACATCAAGATAAATTAAATCTAATTTAATATATCTATAATTTATTTTAATTATTAAAATAATAAAAATTAGATCTAAAATATTCTTGATCTGATTTGGATCAAAAAGAAAAATTTTTGAAATATATCTCTTGATCCGATCAGATCTGAACGAACCTGATATGGGAAATCAGGATTTTCCTTCAAGAAATCCTATAATTAATGTAAAAAAGTTTGAAATGATAGAGACAAGAGATATATCTAAGAAGCAAAAAAGTGTAATCATGAAAGGGAGAAGGGGAAGCCTCAGCTAGATATGAAAAGCCTCCAAGTACAAATAAAAGTGATCTAGAGGACGGGCACAAGCTCGGCCACTCGATCCGGCAAGCTCCAGTTCATTCTCCAGAGGGATTTCATATTGAACCTTGATTAAAGATAGATCTTCAGGAGAAAGAGAATAAGAAATAGTTTTTGGGACAAAACCTGGACAAGCTACCTTCCTAGGCTTAGTTTCATTCATAGGATCGAGGTTAGGAAAGCTCGAGTTGGATGGCCTTCCAAAATCGGAAGACTAGGAAATCTCAAAAGTTATTTTGGATCAAATGAAATCAAGAAAAATATGCTAAAATTTGGAAGAAATTGATGACAAAGTTTTGAGAAACCAAGGAAGAATGATGAACCCTCCCGAAAAACCCCTGAAGGATGAAAAATGAAAGAAAAACAAGGAAATATAAGAAAAGGAAGGTTAAGACACTAACCTAAATCAATCAGAGGTCTCGAAGATGCAATTGAAAAGGTGGAAAAGCATGCGAAAGAAGGCATTGAAGATCGAAGAAATCATAGGAAAGGCAGGACAAGATGCTCGGGCTTGAAGAAGATGAAAGATGAGGAAGAAATAGGGAAGAAGAACCAGAGTAGAGAAAGAGGAGGACAGAATGCTTAAATAGGCAGGAGAACCTCTAGGTGGTTATGATTGTAGATCAGCGATGATGAACCCCATGCTTCCGTATATCCTTCTCATCATAGCGACTACAGATGTCTGACATAACTTTTATGGTGCCTTACATTAGAGCTCCGTGCTGGAGAGAATTTCGAAAGTCGAGGTCATTTTGGATCATTCAGTAATAAAGAAGTTTCTGCGCCAATTCGAATAAGCCAAACTCTTCATCTCTCGAAAGTAGAAAGTCAGAAAGAATTTTGATGGTCTCAAATTTTGGTACTTCCTTCATCCGAACCTCGGACTCGTGAGTAGAAAAATAAGTATTGGGGATAAAATAGCTCCCACCGAAGTCCAGTTGGATGTCCAACCTTGATGTAATGCCATCTGTAGTCATGATGGCCAAGTTTGAACCTCAGCTGAGTTGATTCCTTGATCTTGATAGATTCCAGAAGGTCGACCCTCAAATCTTGAACATTGGTCGATCTTCTCAACAGTAACTCCTCCAGTTCCTTCTTGATAATAGCAGACCTTGTCAAACTATATTATGAACTTCAGTCAAACGAACTTGAATAGTAAAAGGGGTTGCCATCTAACTAATCCTAGTTCTCAGTCTAGAATAAGCAACAATCACTTCACAGACATGAGGTCTCCCGCACCATCCGACCTTGGCTTGTGGTCGATCTTGAAAATTGGCTGAACTCCTCTACTTCACTTGTAGATAGCAGATCCCACCAATTTTGCACCTAGAACTTCGATCGGATGAACTTGAGTTGGCAAGAGGACCTCACCTTCAATATAAGTCCGACCTTCAATTCAAAATAAGCAATGACTACTTTGCAAGAAGCAAATCTTAGTACTCCATCCTAGCTTCAAGTCAACCATGGATATCCACTGGACTCCTTCAAGAGAGCCTGATCGTAGTCCTTATGGAAGAACCTACCATCTCTTTTTGGCCTCCAATTTATTAAACTAGAATTCCTACACCCGCTCTTGGCTAACATTAAAGGCGGTCAAGCTCTTGAAAGCTATTAAAGATAACTCCATTTAGGTTCAAACTCAGAATCTGGCTACTTAAAAGCCTCCGATCTCCCATCCAAGCTTCAACAAATGAAATTCAACTACCAGCAAGTCACGACAAATGACATCCTACTCTTCATAACAAACTTCAAGTGGCTCGAACAGCCTTCTGATATTTTATTATGGCTGTCACTATCATTTTGTTACTAACTCCATCTATATAAGGGATCCTTCAGATATATTATTCTCTCTAAGCTCTCCTCTCTGCTCTAATTCTCTTGTATATTCCATTCTTGTTGACCAAAAAGCTAACTTGACTATTGGAGGATTCTATTAGAGCCACCTATCTTCAATCTAGACTTCATTTTGCAAGTCTCATTGGCGAGATCGTCTTCACCACCTCCAGCATACTCCAACGGCCATCCATTTTTTACACCAATAGGATTGGTGATAAAGAAATAATCTTTAAGCTCTTATTCTAAAAGGAGTATCTAGTCGAGTTCTTCTTCTTCCCATCTCCTTCCACTTATTCTTCTCATCTTGCTTTGTTCTAGTGAAATGCCACATAGGAAGGCTCCTTCCCAATGATCCATTGTCTCTGCCACTAGATCCAATCCGAAGCTAGTAGATCAGCACATCCCAACCCCATTGCTTGCACCTAAGCCTCCTCCACTGACAGCAGTGGTGGGAATGGAGCAATTCAATCTACTATTATAGCAGGTGAGAGGCCTCACTAAGATAGTGCAAGCCATATAGCAGGTTCTAGCATGAGCACCACTGAAAAGACCATCGTCAGAGCACCAGAATCTGGCATAAGAAAGGCCCACCTAGATAAGTTAGCTGGTAAATCCTGGAAGAAAAAAATAGAGAGTAGAGTGCCCCTGTTCTGAGCAAGACTCTATCCCCAGAAAGTCTCTGCTCCCATCGAGCCAGCCACCCATTGATATTTATGATCGAGATGATATTCTTGATCAGAAGCTCCAGAAGATGAGCCAATGGATCGAAGAGCTCCGCCATGCTGCTCCTATCCGTAATGATGATATCTGCACCAATCCTCCATTCTTCATCTAGATCATGTAGGAGCCCATCCCACCAAATTTTAAACTCCTCCAATTTGAGAGTTATGACTGGACCTTGGATCCAGTCGACCATCTTGAAGTCTTTCAGACTATGATGCTTTTCTATAGTGCATCGGACGTCATTCTGTATCGAGCTTTCTCTTCTACCTTGAAGGGAGCAGCAAGAAATTGATACTCGAATCTCAAATCGAGTATGATCTTCTCTTTCAACCAGCTAAGCCACCTGTTTGTAGCTCATTTTGTTAGCAACCGGTGTCAAAGATAAGATTTGGACTTCCTCATCAATATTAAGCAAAAGAAAGGAGAGTCTATCCAAGCTTATGTCAGATGCTTCAATACTACTGCTCTAAAGGTTCATAACTTGGACCAATCTATTGTCATGGCAATGCTGAAGGATGGTCTTCGGCAGAATGATCTTCTTTTCTTCTTAGAGAAGAAGTATCCTTGAGACTTCACTGACATGCTGGCTTGAGTTGAGGAAGCTTTCAAGCTTCAAGATGATGAGACTGCCAGAAAGCGATAGGCAAGAGCCGCACTTAAGGAGAAGCCGAGAGAAGCTCGACCGCATTCTAAAATCTCTTTCGATTGCAGACAGGCTTGAACTCCACCTCAAGCTCGTCGACCAAGAAGCTCAGATTGGAGGATGTGGCGAAGCTCCCCTTCTAGAAGATTCCATAACTACTTTTTCCTCAATGCTCCAAAAACTCAAGTATTAATGAAAATAAAGGAGCAACTACCAAGGCTGAAAAAAATGCGGTCCCATCCAAGCAAGCACAATGCAAATAAGTATTGCTTGTATCATCATGACTATGGTTATGATATTGAGGAATGCATCTAGCTCTAGGACAAAATTAAGAATCTGATCAGACAAGGCTGACTAGACTGATTCCTATGATGTCAGCTAGAAAGGAGGAAAGATCGGCCAAGAGTCTTACCGTAACTAGAACCACCTCAGAGGAATGAACCACAAGGAGATCGGCCTCCACTTGGGATCATCAACACAATCACTGGAAGACATTGATAAGGAAAAGCCAGTGGATTGGTGGGGTCTGCGAAGAAGCAGAGGAGTAAGGAACCCATTGCTTTCACTGAAGAGGATGAATAAGGAGTCCAGTTTCTGCATAATGATACAGTTGTAATTACTTTAAATATTACTAATTATGATGTATGCCATATTTTGATTGGTAATGAAAGCTCTACTGATATTTTATTTTACGATGCTTTCTCTAAAATATCCATATCTAATAACTATATGAAACTAATAACTTTTCCATTGGTGGGGTTCACCGATGATGCTATACCAGTTGAAGGAATAATTACTTTACCAATTGTGGTAGGTCGGCACCCAAAACAATCCAGAGCTTAGGTTGATTTTTTGATGGTAAAAGCTCCCTCTACCTACAACATGATTCTCGATTGATCTGGATTGAATGCACTCGGAGCTGTGGTATCAACATATTACTTGAAGATGAAGTTTTCAATAGAATACGGAGCTGGAGAGGTTGGGAAGGATCAAGCCCTGGAACGTCATTTTTACACAATTGCTCTACAAGAAGAAAAGTAGCTAGAGCCTTGTCCGGTGGATGGACTGGATGTCTATGATGATTTGATAGAAGAACGAGGGAAACCAATCATCGACCTTGTTGTAGTTTCTTTGAATGATGGAATTGACGACCATATAGTTCAGATTGGCTCCAACCTGGAGGAAGAAGTCAGAAGCCAGCTCGTCACTTTCTTGGAAAAGAATGCTAATATCTTTATTTCGATTCATGCAGATATGCTTAGGATGGATGCAGAGGTAATGGAACATTGCTTGGTCGTAGATTGTAAGCATTGACTTGTGAAACAAAAGAAGTATAGCTTCGTACCAGAGCGACAGAAGGTGATAGTGGATGAGGCAAACAAGCTCTTCAAAGCCAAGTTCATCTGGAAGATATCTGTAACACCCCACCCCTAGTTAAACATGGGTGATGGTGCCACACCCCATCCTTATCTAAAGGTTAAGAAGATTTCTAAATTATAACTATGTTGAATTGTAATATCATTCAATAATCTATTTTTAGTTAAGCTGAACATTAATCAAACACAGGCATTTCAAATAAATTCTCTTAACTTGCTAAAAACCATTATCACAACATAACTCACCGAATTATATAAACAAACTCAATCGTTCAACTACAAACCATATTTTATCCATATATTCTATTCATCAAACCATCCTTTTAATACACATCTTTACTAAACAAATTAAAACATATACATATAGTAGTTTTTAGCTTAACTATCCCAGATATACAATGCTTTTCAAAATACATCTCTTTTACAAGCTCATATTATCAAAAATACTTTTTCCACTAGAAGTAATGATACACAGGCTGAAACATATCTCTGAGCTCAGCTACTCTCAAAACTATAAGTAGAAAGAGTGAGGGGTGAGACTTGGAGAAGTCTCAGTGTGTATCCAAATATCAATGTGAAAAATAGAATAGCTATAATTCTTATGATATCCTGTATAACTTGCTGCTAATAAACTTTCAAATATAAATGTACCAACTTGAATAAATCACACAATAGCTTTCTTTCAAAATAAACACATATCTTTGCTTACCACTGATAGTATCACAATAACTTATCACCATAGGATTTCTTATAAGCAACTACACCACAATCATAATCACATTCACTTATGAACAATCTCATGATACACTCTCATAGAAAAAATCATACCATAATCATATCCACATATGAGCAGTCCCATGATATACTCATAAAAAAAATCACATCATAATCACATCTATATATGAGCAGTCCAATGACACACTCTCATACGGATAACCAATACCACATTCGCAATCACATATGAGCAGTCGCACACTGACACACTCTCATATGGATAACCAGTGCCATGTTGACAATCACAATCATATTCTCATATGAGCAGTCCCACTGGCACACTCTCATATAGATAATCATACCATCATCATAACACACTCTCAACTGAGCAATCCCTTGATATACTCTCAGATGAGTAGTTTCATTAGGTATCACACATATCAATAAGCCTCCATGGCACATAAACAAAAATCATCCATATACAAAATGAAACCACATAAGATATCACTATGAAACATGTTTAAAATCACTAAGTCATGCTTTTAAAACCATGAGTACATATGCTTGCTGATGAAATATATAAAAGCTGTTCAGAATCCATGCTTTATTTCAACGATTTTCAAACCACATGTATATGAAAATAATATAAGCTGCAAAGTATTGAGAGTGTATCCTATTTTTTAAATAATATTTTTACTTAGCAAAGTGTAGTAAAAATACCATAAATAGATGTAATTCACTCACCTCCAATAGCTATTGGTTACTCGATTTTTCCACAGCACCTTTCCAACTCTTTTCCTTTTCTATATCATTAATAAACACTATTTAAACCTATGTCATGAAGTTTAAAATCAGAACTATACATACTTTGCTTCCAAACTACTTACTTTAGTCTTTTAACTATTCCCTTCTACTTACTTTTGCTTGCTTTAGCTTAGGTTTAAATAAACCTCAACCTAACTCATATATTTCTAGACATTTAACTTTATTTATATTCTCATAAATATTTTAAGTTCAGCTAACATCATCTCAGTTCATAGCTAAACTACTTCAATAGTTTCAGCACCATAAACAGTGAAATTCCACTTCAAATTCAGGTTTAAATTGCATAATTAACTTTACTACAACATCTCATCTGCTGATAATACTTGAAAGATTAATTTTAAATCTAGTTTAGAGCTTTAGAAATCTTACCTCAATGATTAAGATCACTACTGTAGCTACTATAGATTTTTCTTCTTTTCCAAATAAGCTACTTGCCTCCTTCAATCTAATTCTTGACCAAACATCTATCCCTAACAAATTCCTCTTTGATTGCTTACTGAAAATAGGCCCTCTTCAGCTCTGTTCTCTTCTCTTTTCTTTCTGAATAGCTACAGAACTTAGAACATACCAAGGAACAATCCGTGTTTTGTTATTTGGTAAAAAAAATAAACTAAATTGAACCTTATGAGATGTCAACACATGAATCTTCCATCCAATTCTCTACTTGCCAGGTGTTGTTCAGATGGTTTTTTAGCTATTTATTTATTTTCTCAAGTTGCTATGTTATCCCAAGAAAAATGAATTTAAAATTTCAACTCAAACCCTCTTGATTAAAATTTGCTCCCAAAAATTTTTATGATTGGAGTCGACATCTTAGAGAAAAGGGTTGACACCCCAACACAGGTTAGCCTCCAGATCATCCCTTTCCTCAAATAGGTCGTCCCATAGGTCAACCCCTCACACAAAAGTGTCGACACCTTGCAGGCAAGTATCAATCGCTTCTAGTGCCGCCACAAAACTTCCTGAAACCTCTCTTTCTATTTTTCTGAGATAGTGTCGACATCTCTTGGAGAAGTGTCGATCCCTTTCCATAGGTTTCACAAAAATTTTATTTTCATGCTCTGTTCATAGCTTTACTCAATACTCTGCTTACTCAAATTTTATTTTACTTTTCATTAACTTTAAAACATAAATATAAATAAGGAACACCCCCCCAATTGGAATCAATAAAAATATCAAAAAAATTAAAATCCTAAAGAATAGGATCTCAAAACTCAGGTTCTAGCTCAAATTTTCTGAAACCCAAAACTTCTAAAACTTTCCTCCTTAAGAATGAATAGGTTAAAGGGTCTCAACATTCATTAAAATTCATCTTGAGACTTACCAACATCTAAGGATCAATTATCATCAATTTTAATTTTAAGAAAATTCATATTTTATATAGCTCTCCAGATAGGTGCTACTTTCAGACTTAGAAAATTTTTAGAACTCGAAATGATAGATAGCCACAATCTATGCTCAAATAGCTCAAATATACCATAAATAAACTACTACACCACACATACACAAACACAAATCTTTTAATTCTATTATTTTGTCGGTTTGGGATGTTACAATATCCTACCTGCATTGGATTACAAATGTGGTTCTCATCAAGAAGGCAAATAGCAAGTGGAGGATGTGCATAGATTTTGCTGATCTAAATAAAGCTTATCCAAAGGATAGCTATCCTCTGCCTAGAATTAATCAACTGGTGGATGCAATCTTAGACCATGAGCTCCTCACTTTCATAAATGCTTTCTCTGGCTATAACCAAATTTGAATGGCACTAGAAGATGAGGAGAAAATTGCTTTTATTACTGACCGTGGTCTTTATTATAATAGGATTATATCTTTTGGACTTAAAAATGCAGGTCCGACCTACCAACGTCTGATGAATAAAATCTTCAAGAAGTAGATCAACTATAACATGAAAGTTTATATGGATGATATGCTCGTCAAAAGCCAATCTTCAAGAAACACATTGCCAACCTGGAAGAGATATTTAACACCCTCTAGAAGTATAAAATGAAGCTGAACCTAACCAAATATGCTTTTGAGGTGACTTTAAAAAAGTTCTTAAAATTTATGGTGTCAAGACATAGTATCAAAGTGAACCTAAAGAAGATCAAGATCATTCAAGAGATGACTATTTTCAAGACAATAAAAGAAGTTCAGCACCTAACAGGGAAGGTCGTTGTTTTGAATCGCTTTGTTTCAAGGTTCATCGAATATTGCATACCCTTCTTTTAAGTCCTTAAACAACCAAAGAACTTTTGGTGGATCCCAAAATATTAGCAAACCTTCAAGGAATTAAAGAACTATCTTGGCTCATCCCTTCTCCTTGCCAAGCCCAAACCAGGTAAAGAGTTATTCTTGCACCTGGCAGTATCTCCTGTGGCCATTGGAGCTGTCCTAATCAAAGAGGAGATGAAAGTTCAAAAGCAAATCTACTACATAAGTCAAGTCCTAAGAGATGCAAAAATAAGGTATACTAAATTGATAAAGCTAACCTATACTTTGTTGATTGCAGCTAGAAAGCTTCAACCTTATTTCTAGGGGCACACAATAATAATCCTCACCGATCAACCAACAAATATAGTTCTTTACTGACCAGATACTTTCGAGAGAATAGCAAAGTGGGCGATTGAGCTCGTTGAATTTGATATTAAGTTTTAACCTCAGCTATCAATTAAAGCTCAAATACTAGCCAATTTTATGATAGAATGCATCATTTCTGATCCGATCGAATCCAAGCAGCAGGAAGTTGACACTTTTGATTTGCAGTCAAACTTTTCTGAAGAGAAAGCAGACCTCCCTAAAGATTTTTGGATTTTGTATATTGATAGTTCATCCAATACATTTGTGTGCTATCTTTTATCTTTTATTTTTTTTCTCTTACAGTATCTATACGTGATCGAGTACAATGCAAGTGATATCAAAAATATTCTAAGGTGGTGGTATCTTGGCTAGACTTTCATAATAATTGGTATTAGAGCAAGACGATACTAGTGCACATGGTTGCCTAGAACATGACAGTATTGATGAAGATTGAAAAAGATGAAGAAGACAAGTCCAATTAAGATGGAGATCAGTCAGTTTGATAGAAAGAGCAATTTCTCCATTTGACAAGTGAGTGTACAAGATGTGCTCATCCAATGCGGGCTAATCGATGCTCATTGTATGAGAAGATGTTAGCTACCATGAAGGTGTAGGATTGGAAGTGGCTCCAGATATAAGTAGTAAGTACGATCTGCTTGTACCTAGTGGATAATGTGGTGATCCATGTATTTGGTGAGATTTTTTGATAGCGATATAGTCGAAGCTCGAGGAGTTATATATGACAAAGTCGCTTACCAACATGCTAATCTTTTGGAGATAGTTTTACTGGCTATGAATGGATGAATGTTAGAGTATGCAGAGCATCTATCCAAATTTCAAAAGATCCTCAATGATCTTCTTAGCATTGACGAAAAAGTTGAGAAGAAGACTGATAAGTACCATAAATTCATCAATAAAAGTATTAATTTATTAATTAATTTATATTAATTTTTAAAAATTAATGATCAATTTATATCTATTTTTAAGAAATTCATATTTTTATTAATTAAAAAATTAATTAAAAAATAATAAAAATTTAAAAATAAAATTTTATAATCAATAGAAAGAGCTTATTTTTTTTATCATAATGAAATAAGTTTCATGCAAAATAGAGCTAAAATGGAGAAGATATAAATTTTTAAAAAATAAAATAAATAAAAATTAAATAAAAATAACATACTGCTTAGTCGACTTAAGTCATAGTGCCATATCAGCTGACGCATCCAAACGCACCGAGCCAAGCTGATAAAGCTATCGCACTAAGTCAGCCACACTAGTCGACTCAGCCACGGAACAAAAACTTGATAACAACGCGATGTTGTCGTTAAGACATCATGTTTATCAATTTAATTTGATTTTTTAAAATAATTAAAAATACGTAGATAGTAGTGAGTTGGGTCGAATCCATAGGAAATGTAGTATTTTAGTTTTGAAATCTTTAATTTTATGAAAGAAAAAGAAAAGAAAAAAATTTTAGAATCAAAAGTGAAGTCGAAAAATAAAAAAAATAAAAATTAAAAGATGCAAAAATTTAAATTTGGTACTAAGATCTACTAGTTAGATCTTAACATCTACTTGCAATAGAATAAAAAGCAATAATTAAAGTGCAGAAGTTAAATTACAATAAAAATAAAGAGCATGAAATTAAAAAGCATAAAAATAAATATTATATTAAAATTTTAGGATTTAGATACATAAAATTTAAAAAAAATAAAATAAAATAGTATGATCTTGGATCGGCATTGGTGGAAAGATGGTGTAGAAGCCCAACTTTTTCTCTCAGCACCAGTTGTCTCAAAGTAGCTATTAACCTAAAGCCTGGCTTTATCCTATACCAAAGCTTCATCTTGATCGAAGATTCTAAATTTTGGAGGCCTGAGGTCTTATTTATAGGTATTGAAAGGCTGGAGAGTTTTTCTATAGATAATGTAGGACTAAAGACATTTTAATTATCAAAATAGAAAGAAATTCGAGTAAAATTTGGATTAAAAAGAGTCTTGGACGAATTCTGTTGCTCTGGATAAAATATGGCCATCAGATATGGATCAAACTTTCCAAAAATTACCAAAATTGGATGTGTATCAGTCCAGATCAGGTCAGATTAAATTTTGGCCATTGATCATGCATTGATGGAGAAAATCTGATCGCTGATCGCGCATTTGGAGTCCTGATTACCGTTGGGAGCTCTCTTCACCGTCGGATCATCTCCTGGATTGAGCACTGCCATTGGATGGCGATCTACATGAAGTTGATTTCGAATCAAATTTGGTTTTAAACCTCCACCATCCTATCTTAACCGTAAGCTACTACAGCCATCCGATCGTGCAATTACTATTCTCATAGACTGCGTGGACCGACTGTACCGTACACCATAATGAATCAGCACCTCTGTCATCGAGTGAAAAGTCCAAAATGCCCTATGAGCCATGATAGATTTTTTGTGAACCCTTTAAGGGTCTAGGTCCATCACGTATCGCTCCATGATTTGTTGGTTTCTGCTGAGCTGGCAGTCCACGCCTAGATCGTGGACCGACTGATGGCTTCCGCGGCTGAGTCGACTTGCGTGGCTGACTTGGTGCGCTAGCTTTGTCAGCTTGGCTCGGCGTGTTTGGACGCGCCGACTGATATGGCATGGCGGCTTGAGCCGGCTGAGCCGTATGTTATTTTTTATTTTATTTTATTTCTTTAGAAATTCATATCTTCTCAGTTTTAGCTTCATTTTGCACAAAACTTATTTCATTATGATAAAAAAATAAGCTCTTTCTATTGATTAAAAAAATTTATTTTTTTATTTTATTATTTTTAATTAATTTTTTAATTAATAAAATATAAATTTCTCAAAAATAGATGAATTGATCATTAATTCTTAAAAATTGATATAAATTAATTGATAAATTAAAATTTTTATTGATAAATTTATTGTACTTATCAGTCTGTCTAAGTAGCAAATAGTTCAAGCTTTCTATGAGGATTTAGGAGATCGATACAGACAGATGGTAGATGCATCCTATAAAAGTGCATTCATGAACAAGAGTGAGAATGAAGCCTACACCTTATTTAAAATTTTAAGTAAAAACTCAATTGACCATGCTTCGTTATCTTTCTACCAAATATGGGTAGGGATCCATGAATTTAAATATTTAGAATCTAGTCTTAAGGTTGATTCAAATTTGATAAATAAAGTGGATTTTCTTGTTCAGAAATTAGATCAAGTCCTAATCCTAGGTCAACAATCTCCTGCATAATTCACATCATCTTCTAATATCAGAAGATTTGTTCAACCTATGCTAGCTCAACCCATCATGTGAGTGAATGTCCTATAACTGCACAGTTTTCATCTTTTATTCAAGAACAAGTCCAAGCTGCTAAAGGCTACTCCAAGCTGATTAATGATCCATTTTTAAATTCATATAACTCTGACTGGAGAAACCATCCTAATTTTTCTTGAAAATCATAACAGACTCAGGCTCAGACCCAAACTCCATCAGTGCAAAATTATCAGAATAGACCTCAGTACCATAACTATGCTTATAATAGAGGTCAGCCTAGTCAGCCTTTCCAGCCACTATATTATAATCATCCCTCATACCCATCTCCTCAACAGACCAATCTAGCTGACGATAGATTTAACCAACTTCAATAATTGATTCTGATTCAATAGCAATCTATCGTTAGGCTAGAAGCTCAAATTGGACAACTAACTGAATCTAACATGAGAAAAGAACTAGGTCAATTATCGAGCCTACCAATTTCAAACAATTCACCTATTGTCTACCAACCACCTTGACCAAGTTATCAATTTAATATCTCATTTAAGAATCCTCAATTTGAAAGTGCCAAAATAATTCCTAAACTTAAAAGCTATAGGATTCTTATGGACCTATACCAAGATCAGGTGAGAGAGGCTAGTACTGATTCTAGCCAAAATAAAAATTTAGAGGAATAGGTTAGTACTGAGACTAACCACATAGAAGAATCTAAGCTCGAAACTAGTATTGATGCTGGTCCTAGTTTAAATAAGATAGACATAGAAAAAAAGAGAATAGATGATTTATCCGAGACTGATAAACCTAATGTCCTATTTCCTTCAACCCTAAAAGTGGGTTTTTTTTATAAAAATCAAGAGGCATGTAATGAAATGTCAATGGAGTTGTTTAAGCAAGATCATATTAATTTACCTTTAAAATTAAATCCATCTTTAGACACCCTTCCAGTACCTAGTGCATTAAACTTAACTCCTAATTCAAAAACTCAATTCCTGAAAAATTTATAAGAACAAATAAAAGAAATTCTTAATAAACATGGGTCTGAGAATGGGATCACAAATTATGTTCCTAAAATTAACAATGATTATATCAATAAAGAGATAAAAAATT
Source organism: Cocos nucifera (assembly GCA_006176705.1). Taxonomy (NCBI): domain Eukaryota; kingdom Viridiplantae; phylum Streptophyta; class Magnoliopsida; order Arecales; family Arecaceae; genus Cocos; species Cocos nucifera. The sequence goes on from QRFJ01000317.1 coordinate 1,313,198, forward strand.
ATCTTCCTAAGATTGGCAATCCAAAATCATTAGAATTTATCAATCCAATATTTGGCACAGGATAGTAAGCTGCATTATGTCTGGCTGAAGATGGTAAACTTAGCGCTTGTTGGGAGGCAATCCAATATTTAGTTTTCTTTAGTTTAATTTATCTTTTTACTTGATTTTCTTTTTAAGATAATTTGAATAAGTTGGAGGGAGAGCTTAAATTTTCAAAAATATATGCTGGACCATATACATTGAGTTAGGTGTATTCTTTCATGTTCTTTATTTCATCTTTTATTTTTTCTTCTCCATTGAGGACAATGTTGATTAAGTTGGAGGGAAGAAAAATAAAAATTTTAAAATTTTAAGTTCTTAAAAAAGTTGGTATTTAGTATTTAAATACTTGATTATGGTTAAGAATCAAATTAAATTAAGCATTTTTTAAAAAAAATTGATACATGGATTAGAGAATCTATGAGATATTGAGAAATCAAGTATTAAGAAAATCCAATAAAGAGTTAAGTTTAGAATATAAAATTTTTTTTCTTTGAGCATTTCTAATTTTTTCTACTGACATCAAAGAAAAATCTATTTTTTATGGGCTTGTGTAGGATAACTATACATTTCTTCATATAAAAAATTTATTTTAATAAAATAGTTTTTAAGTACTTCTCACTGAGTAATCGAATCTCTTTGCCTAAGCAAGCATTAAGTTTCGCATCAAAAGATGGAAAGGGCAAAGAAGCTCATTGTAAAGCTAGTTTTAACTCGTAGCTTGTTTGATTCAAGCTAGTAAGTTCGAGGGGCATTGTATATCTAGTGCCTTAAAGCCAACTGGTTTGAAAGTCATTGGCCCAAGACTTGCTACATGGATCAAATAGAAAGCTTAATGGATTAAGACACTCAATAATGGTACAATGTCAAAAAAATAAAAAAAAATATTAATTTCTCATCGAGTAATCGAGTCCTGTTGCCTAAGTAAGCAATGATATTCACATAAAAAAATGGACAATGTGAAAATAAAAATCAATAAATGAAGGACGGAAGTAGCAATACACTTGCTTATATGAAAGTTTAGACAATTCAAGGATAAAGGTAGGATAATTTAGAAAAAATTAAGAAAAATTTAATATTCTTTACTTAATTTTTTTATTGATAAGTATTAATATCCTAATGATATATCTCACTTATACTCTACTGAATATTAATGGTCATTTTGAAAACTGTTTAGAAAAAATTTGAAATTCTAAAGTTAAAAGGTATTTAAAACTAAATTCTTTCTTTACTCAAGGACGAGCAAAGCTTAAGTTGGGGGGTGTGATAAGTACCATAAATTTATCAATAAAAATTTTAATTTATTAATTAATTTATATTAATTTTTAAAATTAATGATCAATTTATATCTATTTTTAAGAAATTCATATTTTTATTAATTAAAAAATTAATTAAAAAATAATAAAAATTAAAAAAATAAAATTTTATAATCAATAGAAAGAGCTTATTTTTTGATCATAATAAAATAAGTTTTGTATAAAACGAAGCTAAAATGGAGAAGATATAAAATTTTAAAGAAATAAAATAAATAAAAATTAAATGAAAAATAACATATGGCTCAGCCAGCTCAAGTCGCTGTGCCATATCAGTCAGCACATCCAAATGCACCGAGCCAAGTCGATAAAGCCAGTGTGCCAAATCAGTCATGCAAGCCGACTCAACCGCGAAAGCCGTCAGTCGATCCACGATCCAGGCGTAGACCATCAACTCAGTAGAAACCAACGAATCATGGAGCAACACGTGGTGGACCTAGAGCCTTAAAGGGTTCATAGAAAATCTATCGTGGCTCATAGGATATTTTGGACTTTTCACTCGACGATAAAGGTGCTGATTCATTATAGTGTATGGTGTAGTTGGTCCATGCGGTCCATGAGAATGATAATTATGCGATCGAATGGCTGCAGTAGCTTGTGGTCAAGATCGGACGATGGAGGTTTAAAACCAAATTTAATTCAAAATCAGCTTCACATAGATCGCCATCCAATGGCAGCGCTCGATCCAAGGGATGATCCGATGGTGGAGAGAGCTCCCGACGGTGATCAGGACTCCAAATGCGTGATTAGCGATCAGATTTTCTCCATTAACATGCAATCAATGTTCATAATTTAATCTGACCTAATCTAGACTGATACATATCTGATTTTGATATTTTTTGGATCGTTTGATCCATATCTGATGGCCAGATTTTATCCAGAGTAATAGAATTCATCCAAGACTCTTTTTAATCTGAATTTCACTTGGATTTCTTCCTATTTCGATGATTAAAATATCTTTAGTCCCACATTGCCTATAGAAAAACTCTCCAGCCTTCCAACACCTATAAATAAGACCCCAGGCCTCCAAAATTCAGAATCTTCGATCAAGGTGAAGCTTTGGTATAGGATAAAGCCAGGCTTTGGGTTAATGGCTGCTTTGAGGCAATTGGTGCCGAGAGAAAAAGCTAGGATTCTACACCATCTTTCGACCAATGTCAATCCAAGATCAAAGACCAGACTATTTTATTTCTTTTAAATTTCATATATTTAAATCCTAAAATTTTAATATAATATTTATTTTTATGCTTTTTAATTTCATGCTCTTTATTTTTATTATAATTTAACTTCTATACTTTAATTATTACTTTTTATTTTATTGTAAGTAGATGCTAAGATCTAACTAATAGATCTTAGTACTAAGTTTAAATTTCTGCACCTTTTAATTTTTATTTTTTTTATTTTCTGACTTCATTTTTGATTTCAAAACTTTTTTTTTATAAAATTATAAATTTTAAAATTAAAATACTATCTTTTCTATGGATTTGATCCAACTCAATGCTATCTACATATTTTTACTTATTTTAAGAAGTCAGATTAAACTGATAAATACGGTGTCTTAATGATAATATCGCGCTCTTATCAAATTTTTATTTAACACAGTGTCTAAACTGATAAACACAGTGCCTTAACATGGTGGCTTGAGCCGACTGAGCCGTATGTTATTTTTTATTTAATTTTTATTTATTTTATTTTTTTAGAAATTCATATCTTCTCCATTTTAGCTTCATTTTGTATGAAACTTATTTTATTATGATAAAAAAGATAAGCTCTATTTATTGATAATAAATTTTTTTATTATTTTTAATTAATTTTTTAATTAATAAAAATATTAATTTTTTAAAAACATATAAATTAATCATTAATTCTTAAAAATTAATATAAATTAATTGATAAATTAATGCTTTTATTAGTAAATTTATGGTACTTATCATAGACCATGGTGTGGGCATTTTTTAAGAAGTTTCTTAAGTCTCTCCCATGACTCATAAATCTATTCTCTTGGAAGCTGAGCAAATCCAGTGATAGCTCATCTCATAATGTTGGTTCGGCCTATGAAATAAATTTTTTTAAAAAATTTACTTTATAAATTAGCCCAAGTTTTAATTGATCTTCCTATTGTGCCAAGCCAGTACTTGGCTTTATTTTTTAAAGATAAGAAAAATAAAATTAGTCTAAGGGCATCCTCATTGGTATTTTGAATTCTCACCATAGTGCAGATTTTTAAGAATTTATCTAGATGCTTATAAGGATCTTCATTGGTATTTTCGTAGAAAGATGGGAGCATCTGGATTGTGGTCGACTTGATCTCATAGTGGATAGCATGAATTTTAGATAATTGGATACAAGTTGATGGATTATAGATGGAAGGAATAAAGTATTTTTTCATCTGCTTAGATGGTTCTCTAAAATTTTTAACCATTTAGTTATCAAATTTAATATGATTCAGCCTTTCAATTTTATGATTTGGTTCAACTAGATCGGGTAAAGCGATTTCCTACCATGCATGCTCTGGTGCAACCCTAATGTATTGTTCAAAAAATTTTTATTTTTTAATTTTTTTTATATATTTTTTATTATTTTATTATATTATTATTTTTATTAAAAAATTAATTTTTTAAAATTATTTTAATTATTATTTTTAATTTAATTTAATTATTATTTTAAATATTTTTTAGTTAGTTTAATTTAATTTTTATTTTTAGAGAAGAAAGAAAGAAGAGTTCTAAAGAAGAGGTCCTAAGGAGTCCTAGAACTAAGAAGAGAGAGAAGAATTAGGTTTAATTAGATTTAATGTTGGTTAGCAATCAAGTTGGTCAATCAATCCTGACTAGGGGTTATCCTAGATCTAAACAGCTTCTAACTGCCAAGGTCACCTTCAAGCCCTCCAAGTATAAGATCAGCCAATCAACTGGCTAGGTAAGTGTAAGGTCGGTGGAAGTTCTTTTGTTGCTTGTCTTAGATACCAATTATGCTTGGTCAGATAAGCTAACGGAATTAATTAGAAACTACCTTTCTTCAGGCCCAGTCATCTCTGAACCACTTTTCTAGACATCAGTCAAATTGACTAATCCTAATCTGATTCAACTCTTACGATTTCTTGTCTTATTGAGCTCGAGTTTCTAGGGATGATGTCTAATTGATTTTAAAATTAAAGACTTAGGTCAATGCAGGATGTTGGTTGGTTATTTGTGGGCTAAGGAAGGATGATCAAATCTCCATCTTATCTTATTTAATTGGGTGTTGCCCTTAATTTGATTTAAAGATGCATATGCACAATCACTTTCAACAAGAGATTCTATGCAACTAAAGTAGATGTATGAAATTGATTAAACTTAAGATCTTACCTTGTCTCTAGCGATCACCAAATAAAATAAAAATAAAACTAATATGTTGCATACTCTAAGCAGTTAGAATTTCTAATCTTATCATGAAGTTTTTAATTAAATTTAAATAAATATTTTTAAAATAATTTAAAAATAAAATAAATAAATAAATAAATAAAAAGGAAAGAGGACTAGGGTTAGGATTGATCTCACCAAGCAAAATTGAATGATTTATTCCTTGCCTTGGTTCTTTTTATTTTTTAATCTCTTTTTCTACAAAATAAAAAGAAGTTAGCAAGCAATATTTATAAGAAAATAAAAATTTTGGTGTAAAAAACTTGATAAGAGCGCGATGTTGTCGTTAAGACACCATGTTTATCAGTTAATCTAATTTTTTAAAATAATTAAAAAAATATAAATAGTAGTGAGTGAGGTCGAATCCATAGGGAAGGTAGTATTTTAGTTTTGAAATCTTTGATTTTAGAAAATAAAAAAAAAGAAAAGAGTTTTGGAATCAAAAGTGAAGTCAAAAAATTAAAAAAAATAAAAATTAAAAGATACAAAAATTTAAACTTGGTACTAAGTTCTACTAGTTAGATCTTAGCATCTACTTGCAATAAAATAAAAAATAATAATTAAAGTGCAGAAGTTAAATTGTAATAAAAATAAAGAGCATGAAATTAAAAAGCATAAAAATAAATATTGCATTAAAATTTTAGAATTTAAATACATGAAATTTAAAAAAATAAAATAAAATAAAATAGCTTGATCTCTGGTCTTGGATCGATATTGGTCAAAAAATGGTGTAGAAGTCTAGCTTTTTCTCTCAGCATCAATTGCCTCGAAGCAGTCATTAAGCCAAAGCCTGATTTTACCCTATACCAAAGCTTCACCTTGACCAAAGATTCTAAATTTTAGAGGCCTGGGATCTTATTTATAGGTGTTGGAAGGCTGGAGAGTTTTTTTATAGGCAATGTGGGACTAAAAATATTTTAATCATCAAAATAAGAAGAAATTTGAGTGAAATTTAGATTAAAAAGAGTTCTGGATGAATTCTGTTGCTCTGGATGAAATCTGGCTGTCAGATATGGATCAAACGATCCAAAAAATGCTAAAATTGGATGTGTATCAGCCTAGATCAGGTTAGATTAAATTCTGACCATTGATCGTGCATTGATGGAGAAAATCTGGTCGTTGATCGCATATTTGGAGTCCTGATCATTGCTTGGAGCTCTCTCCACCGTCGGATCATCCCCTGGATCGAGCTCTACCATTGGATGGCGATCCGCGTGAAGCTGATTTTGAATTAAATTTGGTTTTAAACCTCCACCATTCGATCTTGACCACAAGCTACTACAGCTGTCCGATCGTGTAATTACTATTTCCATAGACTGCGTGGACCGACTGCACCGTACACTGCAAGGAATCAGTGCCTCTATCGTCGAGTGAAAAATCCAAAATACCATGTGAGCTATGATAGATTTTCTATGAACCCTTTAAGGGTTTAGGTCCACCATATGTCGCTCCATGATTCGTTGATTTCTACTAAGCTGGCGGTCCATGCCTGGATAGTAGACCGACTGACGGCTTCCACGGCTGAGTCGGCTTATATGGTTGGCTTGACGTGCTGGCTTTGTCAGCTTGGCTCAGCGCATTTAGATGTATCGGCTGATATGGTGCGGTGGCTTGAGCCAGCTGAGCCATATATTATTTTTTATTTAATTTTTATTTATTTTATTTTATTTAGAAATTTATATTTTCTCCATTTTAGCTTTGTTTTGTGCAAAACTTATTTCATTATGATCAAAAAAATAAGTTCTTTCTATTAATTATAAAATTTTATTTTTAAATTTTTATTATTTTTTAGTTAATAAAAATATAAATTTCTCAAAAATAGATATAAATTGATCATTAATTTTTAAAAATTAATATAAATTAATTAATAAATTAATACTTTTATTGATGAATTTATGGTACTTATCAAAAATCAAGGTGTTGGTCTCGCTAGCATCGCTTTTTTCTTCATATGAGTCCTTAGTGACCATTCTTCCAGTAGAAAAGAGCACCATCAAGATGGACGAGGTCACTATAGTGATTTTTCAGAATGAGGTTCTCAGGATGGATAACTTAGCTTCGAGCTTAGATGACTGCAACTTAGCTTTGGCAATTTCTGAAGGAGTAGGTGGCAGTACATGGAGCAATAGGAGATCACGAGGTGGGCAATTTAGGTTCAGGATGAAGGACCAGAGCAAGATCATATACTATAGATATAACAAGTTGGTGCATCATGTCAGAGATTGCCTATTACTCAAAGATCCAATGTAGGCTATTATGGTGATGGCCGGTAGCAATACACAAGGTACTGATGATGTTCGTCTAGTAATGATGTCAAAGATTATCCATAACACATCTGCTCAAGCCTGCCACCTTTAAGCTCTTGTACATCAGCAAGATCTTGGACAAGTAGAGCCTCCAAAGCTCTTACAATTATCTTCCACGTCTCCTCATGCTAGTACCAATGCTTGTAGTTTAGCATAAATCCACTTCTATATAAATAGGTAACTATCATATCTTTATCAAACATTTCTTTATTGATACATCTCTTACAAGGACAATGAGCCCATCCTTGAACTAAGAGTGCAGCATTCTTAAAAGTATAATCATAGAAGTAAAAGACATTACTGCAATCAGAGACGATCAAGATGCGCGTCCCATGCATGCGGACTTAGAGCATGCCAGACGACTAGATTGCATGAGAACACCAAAATGACATCCAAGCAAATCTCATCCTATAGTCCAGTTCATAAATTTAAAACTAATTAAATTAAATATTATTAATTTAAATTAATCAAATATTATTAATTTAAAATTAATTTAACCAAATTAGAATATATATTAATCAAAAGTTGGGTCTATGGTTACATGCAATGCAAATTTTTTAAAAAATTAACACTATCGGTCTGAGCGTGCCCTAGATGCATTGGATGCTAGCTGGGACCTGAGGCTTGAGCACACATGGCATGCCTCAGCTCCATGTTCATAATGCTAACTGGCACCTTACCTTGGCCTGAGCGTGCAAGGTGTGTGGGGGTTGGATGTCTTGGATGCCAGTTGGAACTTGAGACCCAAGCACGTAGGGCATGCCTTGATCTCGTGTTTGCAATGCTGCCCAAGCCTTCTCTCATTTGAGCGCTTTGCATGCTGAGATCTAAGTCCCATACTTTTAATTAAATTAATATTTAATTAATTAATTTTTAATATCTAATTATGCTTAATTAATAAAATTTAAATAAAAAATTTAATTTTTAGTGATGGTATTAGTCATCGCTAATACTCATAATAAAAAATAGAATGTCGTAAAGGACTGAGGCATAGGCTAGCACATAAAAATTGAGGCATAAGGAGCCACAGGCTGATAAGTGGTGATTGAGGCTTGGAGATGCGGCTGTGGAGCTAATATGCATGCGGATAGGGCCACGGGGTTTGACTGATGGGGTAGGGGCTATAGGGTCGGGCTAGCGGGGTCGAGGGCGGCTGGGCAAGGGCCATAGAGTCGAGCCGGTAGGTCTGAGCGATGGTTCGGGGATGCGACCACGAAATGAGGGTGCAAGGATGGTGTCGCTAAAGGTGGCACAGGTTGGGGCTATGGGGTAGGGCCGAGGGTGCTAGATGTATGCCTTAGAAGCTAGATTGACCGACACATATAAAACTTTCTATGGGCATAATTTATAATATTTGATTTATTAATAAAATCTAGATTATTTTATCATTCACATTTGTATTTAATTATGTCTTTGAATCATCCTTTTGAATAATGGGTATGATAACATATATTCTTAAAAGTTAAAAATTTAAGACATGTGTTATTATAATTAACTCATAAACTATTCCTAATCGTAGGATCTTCATGAGGATGATGATTGATTCAAAATATTGATATACGATTGCTTCTTTTGGATAGATGAGTCTTAAATCTATAATGTAGAGATACCGGATTGAAAATGCAAGTGCTTGTTAAGAATAAGGATACTGAGTGTGACCATATTCGAGCAATCATAAAAAAAGTCAATCTTTTCGTCAATGACATGCTCAATGCTATAGTCATATATTTGATTCTCTAATCTGAGATGCATCGGCAGTTCACCTTGAGGGTGCTATAGTTTAACTACAACATAACTTAATCTCCTAGTTATATAGAATCCTGAGATGTATGTTGGCTATAGCATGTTTATTGTAGGATTTGGATTGCATCAAGATGGAATCTATCAACCTCGATAGAGGAAGAATAGTTTTATGAAGATCATGAGATTGAGTCCTAAAACCCATGGCTATGGCAGTGTGAAAAATAGAAAGAAGTTTCTATTTGGATGTTACATCGGACTCAAATTGATTGATTTTATTATATGACGGAATTTATGATAGAAGAACTGAATCATATGATAACTATACCTAGAGGTTCTTATTCAGTTCTAATAGATTGCCACTATATACTTGATAATTATCATAAATTAATAAATAAAAATATTAAATAATATAATATTTAATATTTATTTAAAAAAATAATATTTTTATTAGTATTTTGTAGGAAAGAAGCTTACAATACAAAGAGCTTGATTTATGGATTCCAACATAAAAAATTTCACTCAAATCAGAGCTAAAATGAAAAGGTTATGAAGCCCAAAATTTAAAATAAAAGAAAAACAAAAAAAATAGGCTAGTGCATGGTGGACCAACCGATTGGTCCATGGAATAGGCATGAATCATCCAGCTCAATAACTATACCTAGAGGTTCTTATTCAGTTCTAATAGATTGCCACTATATACTTGATAATTATCATAAATTAATAAATAAAAATATTAAATAATATAATATTTAATATTTATTTAAAAAAATAATATTTTTATTAGTATTTTGCAGGAAAGAAGCTTACAATACAAAGAGCTTGATTTATGGATTCCAACATAAAAAATTTCACTCAAATCAGAGCTAAAATGAAAAGGTTATGAAGCCCAAAATTTAAAATAAAAGAAAAACAAAAAAAATAGGCTAGTGCATGGTGGACCAACCGATTGGTCCATGGAATAGGCATGAATCATCCAGCTCAATAGGTGCAGCCAATTGGCATATGCCACGTGGTGAACCTAGACCACTAAGAGGTCTACAATAAATCCATCATGGCATATAGGGATATCTTTTGGAGTTTAGACGATGCGGTAGGCGGTGATTGGTTGCAGTCTTTGACACGCCTGGTCCACGATAGTCTACAGCTATAGTAATGCACGATCTGATGATCCTCAGTGCAGTTGGTGAAGATCCAATGATGGGAAATAATTTTGGTATTGAATAGGATTTTCCAGCCTTTTTATGCATGATCGAATGGTTGAAAACCATCCTGGCTTTGATCCAATGGCCAGAATTAAATCTGGACAATAATATAATGGTTTGTGGTTGATTTTTGATGAAATCTAGGGCGTTTGATCAAGATCCAACAACCAGAACTTCAACAGACCTGAATAATTCGAGTTAAACTCCAAATTAAGTCCAACAAGAACTCACATACTCTTTTTTTCCTCTATTTAAGGGCCTAATATGCCAAAACCTAAACAAAGACCCCCCTTGGGAAAAAATAGAGCTTCCAAGCCTCTTTCTTCTCTCTTTCTTCTTCCTTTTTTTTTTTTTTTCTTTTTATTTTTTGGTGATCTGAACATGTCGGGAGCTAGAGAATTCCAAATCATGAGCAGCTAAAGATCAAATTCTAGGATGAAGATGAAGTCTTCAAGCATGATTATATTTTTTTTCATTTTTTATAATATCTTTTATGCAATTAATGACATGTTCTCCTATCCAATCTTAACTCTTATTCTCCATGCATGAGATTTTGTATTGACATGCTTATTATTGATTAATATTTAAATAAACTATATTTATGGAGATGGATTATGATCGAAAGATATAGTCTATGCTCAATTTAATAGTTTATATTAGAAAAAATCAATAAAAAACTATGTTATCAATTTTAAAAAATTTAAAGTATTAAATAATTTATGATTTCATAGAGATGGATCATTATCATAAGATATAATTTATACTATAAGAAAGTAAATTATAATCATAATTAAATTATTAAAAATAATAAATTCTTACATTAAAAGGAATTACCATAATAATGTTAGAGATGGATTTAAAATTTTAGAATACTTTTAATTAATCTTAAAATCTTAATTAATTAAAGTTGTTGCTTTCTTTTAATTTATTAAATTATAGTTAATTCTTTTTAATTTACTACTTTAAATCTCTACTTTAAAGATTAATTTAAATTTTAATTTTTTTAATTAAATTAAATGCAACTCAACCTTTAATTTTTGAAAAAATCAACACTCGACTCACCACTATCCTACTTAATATTAAAATCAAATTTAAATTTTATTTGATGCTGTAACGACAAGCAATTAAATTTTTGATGCCATTGTCAAAAATTATAGCACTATTATCTTAATTAATTAAAAATAAAATAATTAATTTAAAAAATAATAAAAAATTAAATAAATAATAAAAAATATTTTTTTTTTATTGCTCTTTAATTTTACCTAGTTATTATTGCCTTTGATAATTGATTTCTGCTCTATGTAGTTTAGATTAATTTATTATTTTAAGACTTAATCACTTGAATTTACTTTCTTTTGCAAAATCATGTATTCAAAAATTTTAAAAAAAAATTATAAAAAGATAAAACCATAAACTCTTAAAAAAATCACCGACATCTCATAAAACTTAATTAATTAAGAGTAACCATAAATATTATATAAAATTAATTTTTAACATGTTTGGATATCTTACTTGATTTGTATTATATATTCATAAAGTACTTTAAGGGTATAACCCATTAAATAAGATAAGGTAGAGATTTGATCACCTTTTCTTAGCCCACAAAGCACTATCCTTCATATTACATTGATCTAAGCCTTTAACATAAAATCAATTAGATATTGGTCCCTAAGGATAATCGAGCTTAATAAGATAAGGAACCTTAAGAGTTGGACTGGATTAGAGTTAGTGAATTCGACTGGTGTCTAGGCAAGTGATTTAGGGACTGCATTTTGAAGAAAGGTGGTTACTTAATTGGTTCCGTTAGCTTACCTAGCCAAGATAATTGGTGTCTAAGAAAAGCAACGGAAGGACTTCCATCAATCTTATACTTATCTGATCAGTTGAGTAGCTGATTCTTTATCTGAAGAGCTTGAAGGTGATCTTGGTAGTTAGAAAATGTCTAGATCTAGATAAATCCTAGGATAGAGAGTTCATGCTTGTCTATCTTGTTTGCTATTATAATTCAAATCCTAATTAAAATACTCTCTTCTATCATCTCTAGTTCTAGGATCCTCTAAGCTCTCATCTTTAGAATTCTCTCTCCTTATTTTTTTATTTTTTAAAATAAAATATAATAAAATAAATAATGATTAGAGATGGATTTTTATGCTAAGTTATCTCATAGATTAGATCATCTAAAAGCCAACAGAAATCCTTCATATTCATCTTTTTCTCCTATATAACAAGTTTGTGCAATTTATTTGAGCCCAACTCACTATATAAGCGAATGCCCACACTAATTTTCTGAGTATATATATGAGCAAGTTTATCAAGATCAATACAAATAGCCTATAAATCAGGAAATAACCCCCATACTTCAATACTTACAATCTAGATTGGGGGCTCAATCAGATTTTTTATGACAATCAGAACCAATGATTATCCCAGTGCCATAAGGATCCACTTTCATGGATGCACATTATGATATGTCCTATCCACATTATCAATCTTCTCCAAATAATAATGAGTCAACCTATAAGAAGAAGATTCAGCAAGTAGTAGATGAGCTAGAATTTAACAATCAGACCTTGCAACAAACCTTTCGTTCATATATGCAAATCTTAAATTCAAACTCTCAAGCTATTGCCTAACTAGAAATATATTTTGGTCAGTTAGTCATGGCTATTAATGAAAGACAGTTGCCTAGTCAGCCCGAGAGTGACCCAGAGGGACCATACATGGTTAAAAATTTTAATATCCTAGAAGCTTTTTCTGAACAATCAATTAAAACTCTTGAAAATAATATGGTCATAGAATGATTCTGCACAACTAAAAAGATCCTCTTAGACCATATTACTGAGGCAGTAAAATATAGAAAAGAATCAGAAATATGGGACAAACCAATTTCATTACCTTACTTATATATGGATCCATCCCTAAGTGTCCTAGAATTATCCAATCCTTTTAATAGGATGGACAAGTTGATGAGATGATAGAATCAATAGAGACTTTTCAAGAGCCACAAGTGAACAATACACTAGAGAAAGCTTCATCCATAATTTTTTCCAAAATTTATTAAATTTCTATTTTGCCCATATGAGGTAGACGATTTTGATGATGATGGGTATAATACAGAAATAAATGATCAAGTAGATACATCCTATCTTAAAACCATCTTCAATGGATTAAAAAATCTTGAGCCACCACCAAGCCCACCAATAGCTCTCTTATTAGAACTACCAACCTAGAATTAAAATCACTTTCTGATATACCTACAGACATACTACCAGTGATACCTATCCAGAAAGATCAACTCATAGGTATTCTAAAAGCACATAAAGAAGCTATAGGATGGGATATTGCTGAAATTAAAGATAATGACTTTAAGTCTAATTTTTTTGTATTCGACACTATTTTTGAGGATTATCTTCAAAATTTATTTACAATATTAAAATGATGTAATGAGATAAATTTAAAACTAATTTAGAAAAAGTGCCATACCTTGGATCAGGAAGAGTTGACACCTAGATATATTAGACCCAAAAAAGGGATTATGGTAGATTAGATTATAATTGAAAAAATTTTTAAACCATCACTCCCGATTTTGGCCCATCACATATAATTCCTTCCTGATTATCATAAATATTATAATAATAATAAACTTTAGAATAGCATGCTTGCTCTAAATACTCTATTGATTAGGGCTAAGTCTAACAATCAAAAAGTATTTCATGAATGATTTTCTGCCATTATGATAAGACCTCCTGATTGGCCCTATCTTTTTGAAACCCTGAAAGATGTACTCAAAATAAGTATACCTAAAACTCCTTCATAGGATCTGGCTGAAGACATTAAACTTAGCACTTACTAGGAGGCAATCCAAATTTTTATATTTAATATTTTTTTTTAATTTTTAGTTTACCTTTCTTTCTAAAATAAGTTGGGAGGAGAACTATAAATCCATACTAGATGAAGAACAATTAAAGCTCAGGCTGAGACTAGAATTAAATTAAACCAGGTGAACTCTTTTCTTATTATTTTTATCATTTATCACACTCTATTTTCTTTCCTCCATTGAGGATAATAAAAATTAAGTTAGGAGGAAGGATAAATAAAAATTTTTAAAGTCCTCAATTATGGTAATAATTAGTCTTATGTACCTAATTTTATACTGATTTAAAATTTTTTAGATATTTTAATTGATTAATAATCTAGAAAATTTTTGAAATACTAAGGATCAAATTATTAAGAAAACCCAATAAATGGTTGGGTCTAGAATAGATAAATTTTTGAGTGATTCTAAAATCTTCTTTCATCCTATATTCAATAAAGAATCTACTTTGTATGGGTATGAGTGAAAAAAATTGATAAAAAAAAGGGAGAAATAAAGAGCAAGTTCTAAACATTGATCTTCCATCGAGTAACCAGATCCCATTGTCTAAGTAAGTAATGTTATTTATATCAAAAAGTGGGCAATGTGAAGAAGCTTGTTATACAATTAATTTAATCTCTAGCCTATTTGACTCGAGTCAGTAAGCCCGAGGGATATTCTACACCTAATGCTCTAAAGCCATTGATCCAAAGCTCGCTACAAGGATTAGATAGAAAGCTTAAGAGGTTAAAATATTGCACTAGCTAAAAAGAAAAAAAAACTAGTTCATACTAAAGATAGAGGATTTAAAGAATAAAGATAGAGAATTGATCATAGAAAATCTCTAAAATTTTATATTCTTCACTTAACTACTATTTAAGATAAAATTAATAATCCAATGATGTATTTATTAAATCTCTAATTAGATATCAACTGACTTTAGGATGATCTAAAAAAAACTTTCATATCTTATCGAGTCGGTACATATTTCTAATTTTTTTTCCTTTTACTCAAGGATAAGTAAAACTCAAGTTGGAAGGCATGATAATTATCATAAATTAAAAATAAAAATATTAAATAATATAATATTTAATATTTATTTAAAAAAATAATATTTTTATTATTATTTTATAGGAAAGAAGTCTACCAATATGAAGAGCTTAATTTATGGGTTCTAATGTAATAAATTTTACTCAAATCAATGATAAAACGAAAAGTTATGAAACCCAAAAATTAAAATAAAAGAAAAACCAAAAAAATAGGCCAGTGCATGATGGACCAACCGACCAGTCCATGAAATAAGCGCGGACCATCCAGCTCAGTAGGCACAGCCAATCGACGTGTGCCATGTGGCAAATCTAGACCACTAAGAGGTCTACAACAAATCCATCGTGGCATATAGGGATATTTTTGAGCTTTAGACAGTTCAGTAGGTAGTGATTGGCTGTGGTCTTCGACGTGCCCGATCCATGATGATCAACGACTATATTAATGCATGATCCGATGGTCCTCAGTGTAGCTGGTGAAGATCCAATGGTGAAAAATAATTCAAATTTTGAATAGGATTTTCCAACCTTCTTATGCACGATCGAATAGTCGAAAACCATCCTGGCTTCGATCCAACGACTAGAACTAAATTTGGGCAATAATATAAGGGTTTACGGCTAATTTTTAATGAAATCTAGAGCGTTTGATCAAGATCCAATGGTCAGAACTTCAACAGACCTAAATAATTCAAGTTAAACTCCAAATTGAGTCCAACAAGAATCCATAGACTCTTTTCTTCCTCTATTTAAGGGCTTGATATGTCAAAACCTGAACAAAGACCCCCTTAGGGAAAAATAGAGCCCCCAAGCCTCTCTCTTCTCTCTTTTTTCTTCTTTCTTCTTTCTTTTTTCTTTTGTTTTCTTTTTTTTTACTTTTTGGTGATCTGAAGATGCCGGAAGCTAGAGAATTTTAAATCATGAATAGCTAAGATCAAATTCTAGGATGTAGATGAAGTCTTTGAGCATGGTTGTATTTTTTTTTTTTATCTTTTATAATATCTTTTATGCAATGAACGATATGTTCTCCTGTCTAATCTTAACTCTTATTCTCCATCCATGAGATCTTGTATTAACATTCTTATTATTGATTAATATTTAAATAAACTACATTTATGGAGATGAGTTATGATTGAAAGACATAGTTCGTGCTCGATTTAATAGTTTATATAGGAAAAAATCAATAAAAAGCTATGTTATCAACTTTTAAGAATTAAAGTATTAAATAATTTATGATTTCATACAGATGGATCATTATCATGAGATATAATTCATACTGTAAGAAAATAAATTATAGTCATAACTAAATTTTTAAAAATAATAAATTTTTGTATTAAAAAAAATTACCACAATCATGTTAGAGATGGATTCAAAATTTTAGAATACTTTTAATTAATCTCAAAATCTTAATTAATTAAGTAGTTATTTTCTTTTAATTTTCTAAATTATAGTTAATTCTCTTTAATTTATTGCTTTAAATCTCTACTTTAAAGATTAATTTAAATTTAAATTTTTTTAATTAATTAAACATAACTCAATTTTTAATTTTCAAAAAAATCAATACATGACTCACCACTATCCAACTTAATATTAAAATCAGGTCTAAATTTTATTTGATACTGTAATGACAAACAGTCAATACTACTAGGTGCCACTTATGGATTGTTGGATTAATTAGAATTATCTTGATGATTGATAATTCTAATTGGATAAAATAGAAAGAGTATTAATCTATCAAAAAGTATTTTGATGATCGCTATAAGAATTTTGAATATTAGTGATAGGATTAGTGACAAAATTTTTTTCCATCACTAATAACATATTTTGCCACCACAATATCGATGGAAAAAAATATCATTGCTTATACTATTAGCAATAAAAATTTTATTATTAATGATGGTAAATATCATCTCTAAAAATATAATTTTTTTAATATTTAAATATTAAAAAAATTATTAGTAATGATGGATTTTGTTTATTAGCGACGTAAAAAAGTCATAGCTAATAAGAAACTATTAGCAATGATTCTTTAGTTATTAGTAACGGCATGTGCCATCACTAATATTATTTAATTTTTTTAAATTTTTTTATATTTAAATATAAAATAATTATTAGCAATGGTAGATTTTATTTATTAGCAATGAAAACCATACCATCGATAATAGTTTTTTTAAAAAAATATTAATAATATATTAAAAAAAGAAGTTTATTTAAAAAGTATTATTAGTAATTAAATTAGTGATGGCAAGTCTCTGCCATCACTAATAATCCAATTTGAATCCAATTCAAAATTGATCTAAATCTATTTAAAACCCTTCTAAACCTAATTTTATTAAGCTTTGAATCCAAGTCCTACTTGGATTATAAAATTTAATTAGCATCAAATTAAGTTAAGATTAATTAAATTAAATTAAATTTATATTAGTTAAGAAAAAATAATTTTTAATTTGAGTTTAATTTGAATCTAACTCAAATTTAATTCGAATCCAATTCAAAATTATGTTAATCCTAATTCAATTAGACTTTGAATCTAAATTCTACTTAGATAGTAAAATCTAATTAACTTTAAATTAAACCAAATTAATTTAATTTAATTTAATTTAATTTAAATAAATTTTTTAAAAAATAATTTTTAATTTAGGTTTGATTTGAATTCAATTCAAATCTGAGTTGAATTTAATTCAAAATCCTATCAAACCCACTACAGAAAAAATGAATATTAGCAACAGCAAAAACTTCCATCGCTAAT
Organism: Cocos nucifera; assembly: GCA_006176705.1. Classification (NCBI taxonomy): domain Eukaryota; kingdom Viridiplantae; phylum Streptophyta; class Magnoliopsida; order Arecales; family Arecaceae; genus Cocos; species Cocos nucifera. Next base: position 1,330,847 of record QRFJ01000317.1, read on the forward strand.
AAAGCTTTTGGCCACTGTAACATCGACAAAAAAATAATGCTGTTGCTAATACTATTAGTGATAGTGATGTTATTATTAGCGATGACAATCATCATCTCTAAAAGTCTAAAAACTTTTTTAAGATATTTAAATATAAAAAAAATATTAACAATAATAAATTTATATTATTAGCATTAAATATTATGCTATTGCTAATAATTCATCATTAGTGATGGCTTCATTATTATTAGCAATGGCGTAAGCTAAAGCTAAAATTATTTAAAATTTTTAAATTTTTTATAATATTTAAACATAAAAAATATATCAGCAATGGCAAATTTTGCATATCAGCAATGAAAAATATAACATCGCTAATAATTTTTTAGAAAAAAATAAATTAAAAATATTATTGATGATAGAATTAGCAATAGCATGTTTGAATCCACAACACATCCAAACTCTAATTTGAATTCAATTTGAATCCGATTTGAATCCAATTCAAAATTTTGCCAAACCTATATTAGTTAGGGTTTGAATCCAAATCCTACTAAAATTATAAAATCTAATTAACCTCAAATTAAATCAAGATAAATTAAATTAAATTAAATAAAAAAAATTAATTTTTAATTTAGATTTAATTTGAATTCAATTCAAAATTCTATCAATCCTAATTTAATTAGACTTTTAATTCAAGTCCTTCTTGATAGTAAAACTGAATTACCTTCAAATTAAGTCAAGTCTAATTAAATTTAAGATAATTTAAATAATTAAAAATTAGTTTTTAATTTAGATTTGATTTAAATTTAATTCAAAATTCTATCAATCTTAATTTAATTAAACTTTTAATTCAAGTCATAGCTGGATAGTAAAATCCTATTACCATCAAATTAAGTCAAGCCTAATTAAATTTTAGCTGATTTAAATCAATTAGAACTTGATCTATGATTTCATTCAAATCAATTTCGAATTTGATTTGAATTTAATTCAAAATTTTATCAAATCTAATTCAATTAGACTTCGAATATAAATCCTACATGGATTATAAAATTTAATAATCTCAAATTAAGTCAAGATTAATCAAATTAAAGTTGATTTAAATTAATTAGAAGAAAATCATATTTAATTTAGATTTAATTCAAATCTAATTCAAACTTAATTTAAATCTAATTAAAAAACCCGTCAATCCTAATTCAATTAGATTTAAAATCTAAGTCCTACTTAGACAGTAAAATCTAATTACCTTCATATTAAGTCAAGTTTAATTAAATTTAATCTATTAAAATTAATTAATAAAAAATAATTTTTAATTTAGGTTTGATCTGAATCTAATTGAAATCCATTTCGAATCCAATTCAAAATCCTATCTAATCAATTCAATTAGACTTTGAATCTAAGTCCTAATTAGATTGTAAAACCTAATTACATTCAAATTATGTCAAGTATAATTTAATTTAATTTAATTTAAATCAATTATAAGAAAATAATTTTTAATTTTTTTTATTTGAATCTAATTTAAATCTAATTTAAAATTATGTCAAACCTAATTCAATTAGACTTTGAATCTAAGTTTTACTTGAAATATTAAAATCCAATTAGCATCAAATTAAGTCAAGCCTAATTAAATTAAATCTAACTTAAATCAATTAGAACTTGATCCATAAATTAATTATGTCAAAAAATTTAATAAAATCAAATATTAATTTTTAACCATCCAAAAAATGATTTAGGAGAAAAAAATTAATATTAATAATTTTATATTTACGATGGCTTTTGCAATGACAAAAACACCATCAATACTAATTTAAAAATATTATTTTAAAAATATAATTATTAGTGATGAAAAAGTTATTATCGATGGTACTTGCCATCACTAATAATATTTCTAATATTAGCAATGATAGAATATTATTAACGATGGAAGTTGCCATCACTAATAATTTTCTTGCCTGCCCTCATTTTTTCCTACCTCACCACGTGTCCTCATTTTTTCACATGCCACTACCCACCATCCCTTCATTTTTCCTTACCCCATCGTCCACTGCCTCCTCATTTGTCCACCAATCCCTCCTCCTGCATTTTTATCTTCCATCGCCACCACCCTCTCCCCCACCCTTCGGCCCCCCCACCACCCCCTATCTCTCGGTTGGCAGCCTCCCATTACTGGTTGCACCTGGTCCATCTTTTTGAGCACCCGACCACCTCCCACCACCCCGAGTCTCCGGCCATCTTCCCTCGACTGTACCCAACCCGCCTTCCCAAGCGCTCGACTAAGCTCCCAGCCTCCTCCCATCTCCCCAAAATCTCAGCCCACCACCCCCTCTCTCCCATCTTCAGTCCCCCTACCACACCCTCTCTCCCCTTGACCACCGCCCTCCACCTCCCCAAACTTCTAACTGCCTCCCGCTTTTCCAAGCCTTTAGGCACAAGCTCTTGGCCTTCCGCCTATCCGAAATCCCAGCCTGCCACACCCCTCTCCCCCATCCTTTGGTTCCCCCGTCACCCTCTCTTTCCTCGACCGACGGCTTTCCCTCGATCGTTTACCCCTGGATGCACCCAACCTGCCTCCTCGAGCCCTCGACCTCCTCCTGCCTCCTCAAAATCTCGGGCCCACCACTCCCCTCTCCCTACCCTTCGGTCCCCCCGCCACCACTCTCTCCCCCCGACTGCCTCCCCCGGCTACACCCAGCCCGCCTTCTATTCTCCTTGAGCCCCTAGGTATAAGCTCTCGACCTCCCACCTTCCTAAAAACCCTGGCCCGCCACCCCCTCTCCTCTACCCTTTCGTCTCCACGCCACCCCCTCTCTCCTCCGATCGATGGCTTCCTCCAATTGCACCTGGTCCGCCTCCTCGAGCCCCAAGCCGCAAACTCCTAACCTCCTCCCTTCTCCCTGAAATCCTAGCCCACCACCGTCCTCTCCTCCATCCTTTGGTCTCCCCGCCACCCCCTCTCTCCCCCGATTGGTGGCTTCCCCCCGGCTGCCTTCCCTCGACTATACCTGGCCCACCTCCTCGAGCCCCAGGCCACCTCCTATCTCCCATCTCCTCAAGCTTTCGTTTGTGGCTGCATCCCCAAGCCTCAATCCATGCTTGTCTATACCTTCTTGCATCTCAATTTCTGCATGCCAATCCGTGCCTCAGTCCTATATGGTAGCCTTCTTCTATTATGAGTATTAGCGACAGAATTAATAATAGCTAATACTATCACTAAAAATTATTTTTTTATTTAAATTATATTAATTAAGCATAATTAGATATTAAAAATTATTTAATTAAGTATTAATTTATATAGGATATGGGTTCTAACATGTAGAGCACTTGAACCAAGGAAAGATTTCGACAACATTGCAAACACAGGGTTGAGATGTGCCTTGTGCATTTCGGTCTTAGCATGCAGAGTGCTCGAACCAAGAGAAGGTTCAAGCTACAAACACGAGGCTGAGACGTGCCCTGTGCTCTTCAGTCTTGACATATAGAGTGCTCGAACCAAGAAAAGGTTTAGGTAGCATTACAAATATGGAGCTGAGATGCGCTCGAACCAAGAAAAGGTTTGGACTGCAAACACGAGATTGAGACATGCCCTGCATGCTCTGATCTCGACATATAGTGTGCTCGAACTGAGGAAAGGTTTGGATAATATTGCAAATATGAGGTTGAGACATGCTCTACACGATTTGGTCTCGACATGCAGAGCTCTCGAATCGAGAAAAGATTCGAACTACAAATACGAGGCTAAGATGTGCCCTGCGTACTCTAGTCTAGAGTACTCAAATCGAGAGAAGGTTCGGGTAGCATTACAAACTATCCTCGTTTGCAATGACATCTCTCCTGTGATTATGCTTTTGAAAATGCTGCACTCTTAGCTCAAGAACGGGCTTGTTGTTCTTGTAAGAAATATGTTAGTAGAAAAATATTTGATAGGGATAGAATAGTTGTCCATTTTTATAGGAGTAGATTTATGCCAAACTACAAGCATTGGTACTTATATGGGTATTGAAATATGGGAGACAATTGTTAGGGCTTCAGAGGCTCTACTTGTCCAAGACCTTGTTGATGTGCAAGAGCTTAATAGTGATCACTTGAGTAGACGATTAACATATTTGATGTTTGATCTGGTTATTGGTGGATGTTCATGTAATAATCTTTTAGATTGCAACTATTATAGTCATGATGGATATAAGATTACTATAGTTATAGTCATGCTTACTCTCTATAGGATTGGTACCCCCTAAAGGCTAAGCAAGGCTATAACTATAGCAACTCCTATAGTCCATCATGGCTATGGTAGTTGCTATCTGAAAGATTATTACATTGGCTTTCATTGATAAGCAGATTAAGTCCACCAAATATACTAATCATATGCTCAAGCGTCTTACCATTAAGCTCTTGCACATCAGTAAATGTATTAGACAAGTAGAGCTCCTCGTCTGTGCATATTGTCTTCCACATCTTCCTATGTAGGTACCAATACTTATAGTTTGACATAAATTCACTCTTATATGAATGGACTAAAGGAACCGATCTAGAATTTCAGAATTAGATTTCGAAACTTTTTCAAATCTATGCAACAAAAGACATGAATTAATCATATTAATTCACAAAAATATAAGAAAAGCCCTAGATCTAAGATTCAATTGCATGATTAAATCATGATATTAAATCAAAAATTAAAGGATTAGAAAACTTCATGTTGATCATATCAACAATTGAACAACTCTAGATCAAATCTAGGTACGTAACAGGAAGATCACATCATCCTTATCTTTGCAAGTCGAGTTTTTTAACTCACTGATCTGGGCCTGAGGTTGTTGCTTTGAGCCGCACATACGTCAGTCCTCTACAAGTTATCCACATGAGCCCTCGATCACTATCAGAAGTCCGATGGTTGGAAATCAGCATAATATGCTAGTACTATACTGATCCTTCTTCGATGGTCGATCTGGATCTTTCTTCTTTAAAACTTGGATTCTTTAATTTTTAGAAGAAAGAAAAGAGATTTGTGAACCTGAGACTCCTCTCAATAACTCACAAATAATGGAAGAATAGATGTAGAAGAAAACCCTAGAAGAAGACTCTCTTCTTCTTCTTTGTTCTCTCACCTAGACACCTTGATTGATGTCTTTACAATTTCCATGCCCTAAGCCTTTCTCTCCCAGCTCTTCCCATGCCCAAGGACCTCTCTCTAAGCTCTAGAATCTCTAAAAAAATTAGGTCAAGACACCCTTTAAATAAGGAGTTAGGGAGCAATCCTTGTTAAGGTCAAATACCTAGTCAAGATCTCCAAATTGGGCTAGACTTGGGGCACCCAACTCTTGGGTGCCCCCTCCTTCTTTTGGGCGTGGACTAGCCTCACATTGGTGCATAAGAAGTCCCCTAATTTCCATAAAAATCCTAGAAAAAATCTCATGGGTTTGGGTGGCAAACAAGGTCTAGTGTTTTGATTGCAACAAACTCTATCAAATAGAGTTTGAATTTAAACCAACACTCCTTGTTTGACTTGGTCCACAACCACTTGCCATATAAGAAAGAAGGGAGAGAGTATCCATGTTACGTGTTGACTACCATGGTAGGGGTGTGCTAAGGTAGTCAACCATAGCCAGTAGCATTATTTAGTAAAGAGAAAGTGATTTATTTTAGCTCAGTAGTTTTCTTTCAATTCAGCAGATTCTATAAGCTTGCTAGATTTGCTTTAACTCAGCAAAGCTTTCTTTTAGCAAAGATAGTTTATTCTATGATTTTATGCTTATTTAAGTCATGCATATTTGAAAGTATATTAGAAACATAGTCATATGTTATGATCATGAGTATAACAACTATGTTTTTCTTTTTTTCATTGTTAGATTGATTATTCACTCACTGGAACCCCCCCCCCCCCCCCCTTCTTTTTATTGCAATTTTGAAGTATAACAGCTAGGTATAGAATTGAGTCAGCAATAGTTTCATTAGCTAAAAATAGACTTGGCTATGTTTACTAGTGGAATGTTTGACATGTTAAAATTGTTTATGTTAACTAGTGAAAGGATTACATTGTAGAATGTCGTTCAATTGTTTATATCAAAAACTATTAAATATGCTTTATTTTGAGTGGCTTGTATAATATATGTTTTGGGATGTTGATTTATATTTAAGCAATTTATGTTACTAATGAGAGGGTTGTGTTTTAAGATGTCTTATGTATTTGAGCTAAGCTTGATAGCTTGTAAAAAGAATATCATTTTACAATATACCACATAATTAAGATCAGAGCTGGATCTTATATGATTGTAGAAAATGTTAAGTATATTTTTATTTATAAATCATATGTACAAATTGTGGTTTATAAATGAAATTTTGAGTGGATTTTAGCAAAGATTATGGTAAATTGAAATACTTGTGTTATAGATTGAAGAATTTATTGAATTGAATGAAAGCAGATTATTAAATGAAGTTATAGTTCAGCTCAGTTATAAGTTAGAAATCTTCTTTTTTCCTTAGTTAAGGATGGGGTGTGGATCTATCGCCCAATCTAGGGATGGAGTGTTACATGTTTGGTATTAGAGCCATGGTTTATAATCAACAGTGATAAGCAAAAGCTTATGATTAGTGAAGATGAGCAAGATTTGTGATCATTTGGAATTATAATTTAGTGGTATGAAAACTAAGATTTATGATTATTAGAGATTGTGGTGCAAGTAATATTGGAGAATAGGAGTTCAATTATAAGTATTTCTTTCTATGGGGTTAAATCCACTCCTACCAAAGTTCGGCCTAGCATCTGGTCCCAAGGCGGTTCCATGATGGTCAATCTTCAACCCACCAGCTGATCTTCTAGGCTGCATGAGTAAACTCCAGAGCTCGTAACACGCTGCAGACCTCGCCCAGATGAGTTTGATGGCTGACCATGAAAGCAGCCGAGTTCCTTCATAATTAGTGGCTGGTTGCGGTCGAGCTTCCTTTTTGATGAACTTGAACGACGAGGAAAATTACCTAAGCAGCTGGCAAAACATTTAATTTCTGCATAACCTAGCCTGGCCGACCTTGAAGCTGGCAGAATCTTCATCTAACCAAATCCTCCTTAGGCCAATTTTTTTCATTACAGACTAGATCTCACGACAAGAGCTGTAGATTGATAGAGCTTCTCCTTAGACAAACTTCTATGCCTTACGGAAGATAATAGATCTTGACTTCATGATATTTAAAATCTCATGCGTGCAGGACAAAGTTAATAGGAAGACCTCACCTTCAAATTAGCCACTTGCAAGCCCTCTTGAAACTCCTAGTCAAACTCCCTCCAGTTGACAAGAAGGGTTCCTTCCAGCTGAATTTCTTACAGTTGTCCATAGGGCTCCCTCCAGTCGAACTCCTTCCAGTCGCCCACAGAACTCCCTCCAGTCACCTAGAAGAATTCCTTCCAATCGAACTCCTTGCAGTTGCCCACAAGGCTCCCTCCAGTCACCAAGAAGAGTTTCCTCCAGTCACCCACAGGGCTCCTTCTAGTCAAATAGCCTCCAGTCACCAAGAATAGCTCCTTCCGATTGAACTCTCTGTAGTCACCTAGAAGGATCCCATTGTCTATGCAAATTCAACTCCTAGCTCGGTGCGAGCCAATCTACATGCAGACGATCTTGAAAAAGTCTGAACTTTCCTAGAACTATTGTAATGCAAAGCCCTTCACTATTGATAGATGCTTCATTCGAACTCTTGTCATTGATCTCCAATAGATTGGCATGTCGCGATAATGGACACCACCTTCCATAACAAACTCCACGTGGTCCCGAATGGTCCACTATTAGGTAGTTATGGCTATCACCATCAGTTTGTTACGACCTCTACCTATATAAAGGATCCTCTAAATATGTTTTCTCTCAAAGCTCAAAACTCTGCTTTAATTTTTCTGAGCACCCCATTTTTGTTGGCCAGAAGAGCTGACTTGATCGTTGGAGGGTCCTACTGGAGCCACCCTCAGCTCCTATCAGGACTTATTTTGTAGGTCATCGGTGGCATTCTTGTCTTCTCCAGCTCCAGCTTGTCTCGACATCAATCAGACTCTGTACCAACAGAATTGGCGTTAGAGGAAGAGACTCCTAAGCCCTTGTTCTAAAAGAAGTGCGTAGTCGATCTTGTTTACTTCCTTCCTTTGATCCTTTAAGATTCATCTCCATTTAATTTCTGTCAGTTCTAGAGATGCCTCCAAAGAAGACAACCATCCGACGATCCACTACCTCCACCACCAAATCTGAGCCAGACCCGCTTGCTCTAACATCATCATCGACAACTCAACCTCCTCCATCGACGATCATGATGGATCCATAGTAGTTTAACCTACAAATATAGTAGGTTTGAGGCCTCACTGAAATAGTGTAGGCCATGCAGCAGCCCCCGGTGGCATCCCAGCTAGAAAATCTCCTATCAAAATTTTAAGAACTGATCCAAAGAAGGCATACTTGGGTCAGCAGACCCGTTACTGCAGGGAAGGAGAAATGGAAAGCGGAAGATCCCAATTCTGACCATGATTTCTCTTCAGAGGAGACCTTCCCCATCTACAATCAAAAGTCCTTCAAGATCTATGATCGAGATGAGACTCTCGATTAGAAGCTTCAAGACATGGACCGACAGATTGAGGAGCTCCATCATGCCGCACTGGTCCACCATGATGACATCTGCATCGATCCTTTTTTCTATCCGAATCATGCAGGAGCCCATCCTATCGAATTTCAAGCTTTTTCAGTTCGAGAGCTACGACAGGATCACTAATCTGGTCGATCACTTGGTAGCTTTCTAGATCATGATGCTACTCCATAATACATCAGATGCCATTTTGTGTCGAGCTTTTCCATCCACTCTAAAGGAAACAACAAGAAATTGATACTTGGTGCTTAAGTCGGGTATGATTTTCTCCTTCGATCAAATGAGCTATCAATTTCTAGCTTATTTCATGAGCAGCCGACGTCTAAGACGAGGCTTAAACTCCCTCATTAACATTAAGCAGAAAGAAGGAGAGTCCATTCAGACTTATGTCAACTACTTCAATACTGCTATCCTGGAGGTCCGAAACTGGATCAATCTGTTGCTATGGTCGTACTAAAGGATGGCTTTCAAAAGAATGATCTCTTATTCTTTCTGAAAAAATAGTATCCTAGGGATTTTGTTGAGATGCTGGCATAGGCTGAAGGTTACGCCTAAGCTGAGGAAGCCTTCAAGTAGAAGGATGATGAAGCCATAGGAGAGTGGCGTGTAGAAGAAACTAGCAAGCCCATAGCTGAAGAGAAGCTGAGTGAAGTCTGCCCACACTTTCGAACTCCTCTTGAGCACAAATGAGCCTGGACCCCTCTCCAAGCTAGTCGACAAAGAAGCCCTGATAGAAGGGCATGGCAAAACTCCCCCCCAAGAAGATTTCACAACTATGCCCTCCTTAATGCTTCCAAAACCCAGGTGTTGATAGAGATCAAGAACCAGCTACCAAGGTCTGAAAGAATATGTACTCATCCTGATAGACACAATCCAAATAAATACTGTCTCTACCATCGTGACCATGGTCATGATACTGAAGAATATATCTAGCTCTAAGACGAGATCGAGAAGCTTATCAAGCAAAACCGACTTGACCGATTCCTTTAATGTCGGCCTAAAGCAAGAGAAGATCGACCAAGGGCATCACCACTATTAGAACCACCAAGGAGAGAGGAGCAACAAGAAGATCGGCCACCCCTTGGCATCATCAACACCATCTCTAGGGGACTTCGATGGGAAGAAGCTGGTGGATCGACAGCTGGCTAAGAGATAGAGAACTGAAGGATCCATTGCCTTCATTGAAGAAGATGCATAAGGGGTTCAATTCTTCCATAACGACATGGTTGTAGTTTTTTTAAACATTGCTGACTATGATATACGCCGTATTCTTATTGATAATGGAAGCTCTACCAATGTCTTATTTTATGATATTTTTTCTAAAATATCTATACCTAATAATCAATTAAGGCCAATAAATTCTCCATTAGTAGGCTTCACTGGTGATGCTGTGCTAGTTGAAGGGGTAATAACATTAACTATGGTTACAGGGCAATACCCAAGGCAATCTAGGGCTCAAGTGAACTTTCTAGTGGTGAAAGCTTCATCTGCTTACAATGCAATTCTCGACCGACCTGACCTAAATGCACTTCAGACGGTTGTGTCGACTTATTATCTGAAAATAAAATTTCCAACAAGTTACGAAATTGGATGCCTTCTTTGACTATAACCAAAATCAGATTGCACTGGAAGATGAGAAGAAGACCGCTTTTATTATTAACCATGGTCTCTATTGTTATAGGATTATGCCTTTTAGGCTCAAAAGTGCAGGAACAACCTACTAGCATCTAGTGAATAAGATCTTCAAGGAGCAGATCGACCGCAACATGAAGATTTATGTAGATGACATGTTTGTCAAGAGCTAAACATCAATAAATCATATAGCCAACCTTAAGAAGACCATCAATGCCCTCTAGAGATACAAGATGAAATTGAACCTGATCAAGTACGCTTTCGATGTGACTTTAGAAAAGTTCTTAGGGTTCATGGTGTCGAGGTGCAGAATCGATGCAAATCTGGAGAAGATTCAGTCCATTCAAGAAATGACTATCCCAAAATCAATAAAGAAAGTTCAGTGCCTAATAGAGAAGGTGGCAGCTCTAAACTGCTTTGTCTCAAGATCGGCCGAACGATGCATGCCCTTCTTTTAAGTTCTCAAATAGCCAAAGCACTTCTACTAGACTACCAAATGTCAACAAGCATTTAAAGAACTCAAGAACTACCTCGGCTCACCTCCCCTATTAGCAAAGCTCGAACCTATAGAAGAACTATTTTTGTACTTGACGATCTCCCTAGCGGCCCTTGTAGCGGTCTTAGTCAAAGAAGAAGCAAAAATTTAGTGGTCGATCTACTATATAAGCCGAATCCTGAGGGATGCTGAGACTAGGTACACTAAGTTAGAAAAATTAACTTATGCTCTACTGATTATAGCTCGAAGACTCCGACCTTACTTCTAAGGGCATACTATAACTCTTCTTACTGATCAATCAATCAAGTTAGTTCTTCATCGAACATATGCCTTCAGAAGAATCGCAAAATAGGAAATTGAGCTTATGGAGTTTGACATCAACTTCAGCCTCAACCATCAATCAAGGCTCAAATATTGGTAGATTTTATAGTAGAATATACTATTTTGGATGAGACCAAACTTAAGCAGAATGAAATCACTATTCCATGGTTGCAGCCAAGCTCCCCTGAAGAAAGAGCAAACCTCCCTAAAGACTTCTGGATGCTATATGTGGATGGTTCATCCAATGCTTCAGGCACAGGCACTAGGTTGATGTTGGTTAATCCGAAGGGAGTTATTGCCGAATATGTAATGCATTTTGAATTTCCTGCAACAAATAATGGGATAGAATATGAAGCTCTGATAACGGGGTTAAGAATAGCCAAAGAACTAGAAGTAGATCGGCTCCAAGCTTACAGTGACTCCCAATTGATAGTGGGATAAGTCAATGATAATTATGAAGCCTGAAAGGAAAGCATGATGAAGTATCTCGAGAAAATAAAGAATCTTACTTCTATCTTTAGTAGTTTTGACATTAAACAGATTCTGAGAGCAGAAAATATTAGGACCAACCTTCTCTTTAAATTTGCCACGTTGACTCCAACTGAACTATCTAAGAAGGTCTTCTTTGAAGTTCTAAAACACCCAAGTTCGAAGGAGCTGTAGTCCGTAATGCAGGTCGACCATGAGTCTAAAGGAAAATCCTGATTTTTCGGACCAGGTTCGTTCAGATCTGATCAGATCAAGAGATATATTTCAAAAATTTTTTTCTTGATTCCAATCAGATCTTGATGTATTCTAGATCTGATTCTTATTATTTTAATAAATAAAATAATAAGAATAAATTAAATCAAATTTAATTTACCTAAATTTGGGTAATCCTATTACCCTATTGATGATCCTGTTTGCAGCGAAAAGTTCTGGATCTAGCCACGCAAGTGCCTGGCCTCTATCGGTATCCACTCGGGCTGAATCTGAAGATCCTCTTCTTTTCTATCACACCTCCAAAAATTAGATCTGGATCTGATCTGGAGGATCTTCAAAACTCCTTTTGAAGATCAGCAGTCGTCCTTTTGCAGCAGTGCAGCCTTCTTAGCTTTTGATCGCCTTTCTTTGATCTGGATCGCACCAACCAAGGTCCAAAACTCCTTTTGGACGTGGAGAGCAAGAGGGAGAAGAAGTTTGGCATGGAGGAAGGAGGGGAGAGGCAGCCTTGGGGTGTGGGGTTTTTTCAATTCTCAATTGAATCTTAATCTGAGTTGGGCGCAGGGTCTTATTTATAGACTAAGCTGTGATCCAACTCCTCTTCTTCCCAACCAATCACAACCCTTTGTGAAATCAGATCTAAATCTGATTGGTGGGAATAGAGTCCCCTGGATTCCTCCTTAGAGGGTGCCTAAGACCAGTCAAAGTTGGTTCTTAGGAGAACTCTAATTGGAATCCAAAAAGGAGATGGAGTCCTTGTCCAACAAGGACTCCTAGGCGCCTCCAACTTGGGCACACGCCTAGGGTGGCGTGCGCCCTTCTCCTTGCCAGGTTCTGGCAGGGGGACAGGCCCCCACCAGCTCTCCAATAGGTGCATGACATGTGGTCAAAAGTCAAAGTGTCAATGGTCAACGTTTGACCAGTCAAAGGTAGACTTTTGACCAAAGTCAAAGAACAAGAAATGGCAGGTGACCAAAAATGGCAGGTAATGTCTTACAAATAAGACAACCTTTTCTGACTTGGACAACCTCCAGTCAGACCATATGAAGGCCTCTGATTGAGCACAAACTCCTTTGGCTCAGACAGGACAACTTATTTATGATAGCAAAGAAGAACGTTAGGTTCAATCGAGTGCTAGCACGATTTCCTTGAACCTAATTGAATCTCATTCAGATCAATTGAACTAGATCAGTTCAATTGATGATCACCAGATTCAAACCCTTGTTTGTGTGACCCAGTTAGGTTCAGTTCTGTATGGTAATGGGATATGTCATGATCTCTATCATCGACATCATCGAAACTCCTTTCGATGGATCAGAACTCTTCTGATTCGAACAGCTAGAATGATCGATCATCTAAATCATTCTAATTGCTCCCAAAATCCACCAGTGACACCTAGCAGTATATGGTGGCAACCCATCAGAGCTGAATGCGAACCTCTTGGTGCAGCTACCTGTGTGATTAAGTTCTTCTATCTTGAGCCCCGATCAGATTAGGGTTAAGGTGAACTCGTCAAACCCTAGTCTCTGTCATATGATGTAATCATTCGATTCGAGTCCAATGTGAAAATCTAAATAGAAACTCTTTCTATTATTTCACTCTGCCATGGCCATGGATTTCTGGACTTGATTCTCATGATCATCATAGGGCTGCTCCTCTACCACCGAGGTAGATAGATTCCATCTTGATGCCAATCCAGTTCCTACAATGAACATGCTATAGCCAACATACACCTCAGGGTTCCATATGGCTAGGAGACCGAGTAATGGTGTAGTCAAACTATAACACCCTCAAGGTGAACTGCCGATGCACCTCAGGTCAAAGAACCAGACACACTACTGCAGCATCGAGTCAGTCATTGACGAGAAGGTAGACTCCCTAATGACTACTCGAGGTGGTCACGCTCAGTGCCCTCGTTCTCTAACGAGTACCTGTACTCTCGCTCCGGTGTCTCCACACCGTAGACTCAAGACTCATCTACTAAAGAGAAGCGATTGTACACCAACCTTCCGGATCAATCACCATCCTCGTGATGATCCTATGGTCGGGAGCAATTTATGAGTTAATAATGATTATTCATGTCTTAAATTTTCAACTCTTGAAAATATGAATTATCATTACCATTAACTCAAAGGATGTATCACAGACACTAAATACACATATGTGATAGAAAATAACCCATTTATTGATTTTAGTCAAAATTATAATTTTGCCCCTAGAAGTGTATTACAAGTGTCAGCCAATTCTGGCTTCTAGGGCACATATATCTAACAATCTCCCACTTGTCCTAAAGCCAATTGGCTATACAAGTCTAAGTCCCATCTTCTCAAGGTGGGCTTCGATCTTCTGCTGGCCCAACGGCTTTGTAAGTGGGTCTGCCACATTATCTGTGGAGTTGACTCTCTTGACCTCGACATAACCCTTTTCAAGGTAATCGTGGATGAGGTGGTATCACCATTTGCTTGGAACTCTTCCAGCTGACAGCACCACCATTGCACACAAACAGTCTACCAGATGTCGACTTTCGATCATCTATATCAGACATGAAATCCGAGTCTGTGTATCCCTGGACTTGGAGTTCTCCGTTACCAAAGACCAACATCATATCCTTAGTTCTTCTCAAGTACTTAAGGATACATTTCACAGAAGTCCAGTGTTCTTCACCTGGATTTGACTGATATCTGCTTGTGACACTCACAGCATGGGCTATATCAGGTCGTGTACATAGCATGGCATACATGAGGCTCCCTATTGCAGAAGCATAAGGGATCTTGCTCATGCGTTCTATTTCCTCAGGTGTGCTAGGGCACATCTTCTTGGAAAGATGAATACCATGTCTGAAGGGTATTAATCCCCTCTTAGAGTTTTCCATACTAAACCTCTTTAGTACTTTCTCTATGTACATCTTCTGTGAAAGTCCTAGCATCCTATTCGGTCTATCCCTATAGACCTTAATTCCTAGAATAAAGGATGCTTCACCTAGGTCTTTCATGGAGAATTCCTTGGACAACCACATCTTGACTGATGTCAACATGGGAATATCATTCCCAATAAGGAGGATGTCATCCACGTACAATACGAGGAAGACAACAGCGCTCCCACTGACCCTTTTGAAAACACATGGTTCCTCTTCATTTTTGATGAAACCAAACTTTTTGATCACATCATTGAAACGAGTGTTCCAGCTCCGAGATGCTTGCTTAAGTCCATATATGGACCTTTGCAGCTTGCAAACCTTGTGATCAGTATCACTGGATGTGAAACCTAGCGGCTGTTCCATATAGATATCTTCCTCAAGATATCCATTTAGGAATGCCGTTTTCACGTCCATTTGCCATATTTCATAATCGAAATAGGCTGCAACAGCAAGCAATGTGCGGATGGATTTTAGCATAGCTACTGAGGAAAAGGTATCCTGATAGTCAATGCCTTCGCATTGACTATAACCTTTTGCCACCTAGTCTAGCCTTGAATGTCTCCACATTCCCATCTGCACCAATCTTTCTCTTGAAGATCCATTTACACCCAATAGGTACTATACCTTCTGGTGGATCTACCAAGGTCCAGACTTGGTTTGAGTGCATCGAGTCAATTTCTGACTGCATTGCCTCTAGCCATTTCTCGGAGTCGATATCTGATATCGCCTCATTGTAGGTTTTGGGATCATCACCATGAGCACCATTACCTACGAGGAACATTTCCTCTACATCCTCTGAAACAATACCTAAGTATCTTTCAGGGGGACGGAAAACTCTTTTCGATCTACGAGGTGGAGGAGGTAGTGTTCTTATTGGCTCAACCTGATTTGGTTCCACTTGGTCCTTAGCTCTTTCTGCCTGTGAGACTTTCTCATCAAGCTTAATCTGCTTTCTCATAAGATACACATACCCATACCTAGACAGATCATCGATAAAGATAATGAAGTAGACAAAATTGCCTCTAGCCGGCACATCAAATGGGCCGCACACATCTGTATGTACTAGGGCAAGGAGATTTGTGGCCCTCTCCCCATGTCCAACAAAAGGGAGTTTAGTCATTTTGCCTTGAAGACAGGATTCACAAGTTGGATACGACTCAGAAGTCAATGGACTCAATAGCCCATTTTTCTCTAATTTGTTGATTCTATCTTCTGCTATATGACCTAATCTCAGGTGCCATAGATATCTGTCATTTGGACTATCCCTAGGTCATTTGGCATTCACGTTTTGCTCGACAGTTAGAACAGGTACATTAATATGTAGCTGATAAAGACCATTAATAAGAAAACCATTTGCAATTTTATTTCTTTCATAAAGAATGTTACAATGGTCTTTAAAGAAGGTGATCACATAACCTTCTTGTGCTAAGCATGAAACAGAAATCAAATTCCTGCTAGCTGCAGGCATAAAATAACAGTCTTTCAAAACTAAGTCTAAACCAAATGGTAATCGAAGAGGGTATGTTCCCACGGCTACTGCAGCAACTCTTGCTCCATTACCGATGCATAGGATCATGTCTCCATCCCTCAGCCTCCTGCTATCCTCAAGATCCTGCATGGAAGTGCACAGATGAGCACTAGAACCAGAGTCAAGCACCCAACTGGATGCAGAAGAAACCGTAAGGTTAGACTCAATAACGAGCATACCTCCAGAAGGACCTTCCTTCTTGTTCTTTAGGGTGGCCAGGTAAGTAGGGCAGTTCCGCTTCCAATGGCCGTCGCTGTTGCAATGGAAATACTTTCCTTTGACATCGGCCTTTTTCTTCGGCTCTGCCTTCTTCTTCTTTGATCCTTCCACCTTTTGCTTTTTCACAGACTTCTTTTTCTTTCCATAAGACTTTCTTTTGGAAGAAGTCCATTCCATAGCAAGAACTGAGCCTTTAGAACCTTTCATAGAAAGCTCAGCGGTAACCAGCATATTCATTAATTCGGCCAAGGAATTTTGAAGTTTATGCATGTGGTAATTCATGATGAATTGCCCATATGCATCAGTCAAGGATTGCAGAATAATATCATTCTGCAGGTCCAAGTCTAACTTCACACCGAGCTTCTCAAGCTCTTCCATGTCCTTGATCATTCATCAGACAGTGATCTTGGACTGACTGCCCATCACGCATCTTAGCCTTAAAAAGTCATTTCGTGACTTGATATTTGGCTGCGCGACTCTGTTCACCAAACATCTCCTGCAGGTGAGCCAACATTTGGCGAGCAGTCCCGATATCTTCATGTTGGTGCTGGAGCTCATCAGACATCGAGCCCAACATGTAATATCTGGCCTTATTATCTTCGTCTATCCATTTTTCAGAGACGCTCTCTGTTCAACAGTGGATGGACGGGCTGGTAAGGTGGGAGGGTCCTGGTCCAATACATGGGTTAACTTCTCGAAACCCAAAATAATTTTGTAGTTCCTGAGCCAATCTTTATAATTGGGTCCAGTCAGTCTATGTGTGTCCAGGATACGTGCCAATGGGTTGGACGCAGACATTTTCCTGTAGAGAGTCAAAGATTCTAGTTAGATACTGTAATTATGACTTGACCAATTTATTTAGGAAATTTTATTTTTAAATAAATTAGCTCCCACTATTTTCTCGGATCCCTACACTCCCTCTGTAGAGATGCAAAAATCTTCCATGATTAATGATTTCTAGTGGGTGGTGCGGTCTCACCAACTGACTCATCACCTCACCTAACAGTTATTGGTGATGGGTTAGCCAATGAGTGAACAACTCTTGTTCAATGATTCTCTAATCATGGTGCACCCAAACTTGGTCTCTAATTCATGAATCTCACCGTATCCAAAATATTGATCCACTCCTTAGTTAAGTCAGACCCACCATTTGCATAGACTGGGATTCCTAATTGAGTCTCTCACCGTATCCAAAATATTGAGCCCAACTCATCCTCCAGCCCATAGCATCCAATGCCTAATAGACATGGTTGCATCTTTCCCGGTGCAACTGAGCCACTGTATCCAGCCGAGAACAATCAACCCCGGGAAGGGCCCGCACATCTACAATGGTGGAAGACCTCAGACTTAATCTTTTCTTAGGGAGAATTGATTCAGGTCTCATTAAACTAGACTTGTCATAGTCATAACAATTATGACTAACCTAGTGGCATGGGTTAGCTCGGATTATTGACCACCTCAGATCAGAACTGTGTCAACAGATATGGCCAGGTAAGTGAGACCGGTGGAAGGAATATGCCATTAACTCGTACAAGAATGCATTCAGGTCGAGTAGCTTCCAATTAAAAATCAGTCGGTCGTATGTGCCAAACTTACCTTAGACACCAAATTGTTGAGCCAGAACCAATTGGGTTAGCCTACAATCCAGACTCTAACCTCTGAGCCTAATTAGGTCTTGCTTGATCGTGACTCGATCTTGACCCAGACTTAATCCTATTAGGCTGGTCAATTTAAGCATTGTTGATCCCATCTAACCAACTCTTGATTCGGTTTGATCAACCGCTTAGACCTAATTGAGCTACCCAAGCCCGAACCCAGTATTATGAATATGTCTTAGATCTAAAATTCTCAATTTTAGACCTAATTAATATTCCATAAATCTTAATTCTTAATTAAGTAGGGTTCATAAACAAAATATGCACAATAAATCCTAGGGTTTCAGGATCTAGGGATTTTGCAGAAAGTAAGTTTTGGATTTCTGATTAAGGACGAACACGCAGCACCCCTACACATCATAAGAACACCCCATCGAATGGGAAGAGAGGGCCTTTAAACCCTTCTTCATTCTTATGACCGGACGGCCAAGAGGAACGCCTTAATCAGGAACATTCAATACTACAAAACAAGTTTTCAGATCTATATCATATATCTCATATACAAATTAGATCTAATCATGGCATATTTTGCATACATCTCATGTATCGAATCATGCATATTTTTCAGATCTAAATTATCTCATAATAATCTAAAAAATTAGATTTAAATTGATCTTAATCAAAATAAATTCTAATCTAGATAATTATGTAGAACTATTCTACAACTAGTCTAGACATGCATCAATCATATCTCATATGATATTTAAAATTAAATAATTTTTATTTGCTATTTTTTAGATGTTATTATAATACATTATAATATCAAAAAATAGTAAATAAATAGATCTAAAATATGATTTAATCAAATTAAATTGAAAACATGCAAGACTATTCTATAGAACTATTCTATTTCTAGAACTAGTCATGCATATTCTTCTAATCTTAGATCCAAATTCATTTAATTTTAATTTTTTCTGATTTTAGATCTGATCACATCTCATGTGACATCTAAAATCACTTATTTTTTAATTAAAATAAATTTAAAATTAGATCTAAACAATTTTAGAACCATGGCTCTGATACCAGTTGAAGGGAAAATCCTGATTTTTCGGTCCAGGTTCGTTCAGATCTGATCAGATCAAGAGATATATTTCAAAAAATTTTTTCTTGATCTAATCAGATCTTGATATATTTTAGATCTAATTCTTATTATTTTAATAAATAAAATAAAATAAGATAAATTAAATCAAATTTAATTTACCTGATTTGGGTAATCCTATTACCCTGTTGATGATCCTGTTTGCAGCGGAAGGTTCTGGATCTAGCCACGCAAGCGCCTGGCCTCTACCGGTATCCACTCAGGCTGGATCTAGAGATCCTCTTCTTCTCTATCACACCTCCAAAAATTCAGATCTGGATCTGATCTGGAGGATCTTCAAAACTCCTTTTGAAGATCAGCAGTCGTCCTTTGCAGCAGTGCAGCCTTCTTAGCTTTTGATCGCCTTTCTTTGATCTGGATCGCACCAACCAAGGTCCAAAACTCCTTTTGGACGTGGAGAGGAGAAGGGAGAAGAAGCTTTGGCATGGAGGAGGAGGGGAGAGGCAGCCTTGGGGTGTGGGGTTTTCAATTCTCAATTGAATCTTAAATCTGAGTTGGGCGCAGGGTCTTATTTATAGACTAAGCGTGATCCAACTCCTCTTCTTCCCAACCAATCACAACCCTTTGTGAAATCAGATCTAAATCTGATTGGTGGGAATAGAGACCCCTGGATTCCTCCTTAGAGGGTGCCTAAGACCAGTCAAAGTTGGTTCTTAGGGAGAACTCTAATTGGAATCCAAAAAGGAGATGGAGTCCTTGTCCAACAAGGACTCCTAGGCGCCTCCAACTTGGGCACACGCCTAGGGTGGCGTGCGCCCTTCTCCTTGCCAGGTTCTGGACAGGGGGACAGGCCCCCACCAGCTCTCCAATAGGTGCATGACATGTGGTCAAAAGTCAAAGTGTCAATGGTCAACGTTTGACCAGTCAAAGGTAGACTTTTGACCAAAGTCAAAGAACAAGAAATGGCAGGTGACCAAAAATGGCAGGTAATGTCTTACAAATAAGACAACCTTTTCTGACTTGGACAACCTCCAGTCAGACCATATGAAGGCCTCTGATTTGAGCACAAACTCCTTTGGCTCAGACAGGACAACTTATTTATGATAGCAAAAGAAGAACGTTAGGTTCAATCGAGTGCTAGCACGATTTTCTTGAACCTAATTGAATCTCATTCAGATCAATTGAACTAGATCAGTTCAATTGATGATCACCAGATTCAAACCCTTATTTGTGTGACCCAGTTAGGTTCAGTTCTGTATGGTAATGGGATATGTCATGATCTCTATCATCGACATCATCGAAACTCCTTTCGATGGATCAGAACTCTTCTGATTCGAACAGCTAGAATGATCGATCATCTAAATCATTCTAATTGCTCCCAAAATCCACCAGTGACACCTAGCAGTATATGGTGGCAACCCATCAGAGCTGAATGTGAACCTCTTGGTGCAGCTACCTGTGTGATTAAGTTCTTCTATCTTGAGCCCCGATCAGATTAGGGTTAAGGTAAACTCGTCAAACCCTAGTCTCTGTCATATGATGTAATCATTCGATTCAAGTCCAATGTGAAAATCTAAATAGAAACTCTTTCTATTATTTCACTCTACCATGGCCATGGATTTCTGGACTTGATTCTCATGATCATCATAGGGCTACTCCTCTACCACCGAGGTAGATAGATTCCATCTTGATGCCATCCAGTTCCTACAATGAACATGTCATAGCCAACATACACCTCAGGGTTCCATATGGCTAGGAGACCGAGTAATGGTGTAGTCAAACTATAACACCCTCAAGGTGAACTATCGATGCACCTCAGGTCAAAGAACCAGACACACTACTGCAGCATCGAGTCAGTCATTGATGAGAAATAGACTCCCTAATGACTACTCGAGGTGGTCACGCTCAGTGCCCTCATTCTCTAACGAGTACCTGTACTCTCGCTTCGGTGTCTCCACACCGTAGACTCAAGACTCATCTACTAAATAGAAGTAATTGTACACCAACCTTCCGGATCAATCACCATCCTCGCAATGATCCTATGGTCGGGAGCAATTTATGAGTTAATAATGATTATTCATGTCTTAAATTTTCAACTCTTGAAAATATAAATTATCATTGCCATTAACTCAAAGGATGTATCATAGACACTAAATACACATATGTGATAGAAAATAACCTATTTATTGATTTTAGTCAAAATTATAATTTTGCCCCTAGAAGTGTATTACAAGTGTCAGCCAATTCTGGCTTCTAGGGCACATATATCTAATAGAGCCCAGTTGGATTGACCCGCTAGTTACTTATCCCAAGGATGGAGTTCTTCCTTATGGTCCAAAAGAAGCTCGAAAACTTACAAATCAAGTCTTCTAGTATATTCTATATGAAGGCAAGTTATATAAAAAGTTGTATTCTTTACCACTCTTGAAATATCTCCAATCTTCTGAGGTCAATTTTGCATTATGGAAAGTGCATGAAAAAATCTACGAAAGTCATCTGGGGGCTAGATCCCTATCTCACAAACTACTTCAGCAGGACTACTATTGGCCGATAATGTATCATGATTCTATAGAGTATGTTAAAAAATATAACCGATGCCAAAGGTATGAAAGTATTCAAAGACAATCAGCCTCTGAGCTTATCCTCCTGAGCACCCCATGGCCATTTGCACAATGGAGAATGGACATTCTCAGGCCCTTTTCCATAGCATCTAGATAGTGAAAGTTACTCCTGGTGGTAATTGATTACTTCATAAAATAGGTGGAGACCAAACCCCTGGCAAAAATCATGAAAGCGAAGGTACAGGACTTCATCTGAAAGTTAATTATTTACAAATTTGGTCTACCTCTGATCTTTATAACAGATAATGGGTGATAGTTTGTTGGAATAAAACTTGTCGAGTTCTGTAAAGACTTGAATATCTTCTATAATTTTATATCAGTAATCCATCCACAGGCAAACTGCGAGGCCGAGGTAACCAATAGGACTATGCTGCAAGGTATTAAAGCAAGACTCAAAAGAGCAAAGAAAACCTAGATAGGCAAACTCTATCACGTACTCTAGACATACCGAACTATCCATATATTGCCAACTAGGAAGACTCCATTTGCCTTAGCCTTCGGAATAGAAGCAGTCATCCTAATAGAGGTCAAACTACCGTCAGCATGGGTTGTGGTCTTCAATAAACAACATAACTCATAGGACCTCTAGGCTAACTCTGACTTATTGAAAGAAAAGCGAGAAGATGCTCAAATTTGGATGGCAGTCTACAAGTAGAAAGTGGCCCGCTACTACAATTCCAGAATTAGAGGCAAAGCATTCAAAGTGGGAACTTGGTGCTTCGGCAAGCAGCCATCTCACAACCTCAAAATCAAGGGAAGCTCGCTCCAAATTGAGAAGGCCCATATGAAATCAAGAAAGTCATCTAGCCTGGTACTTATTATCTAAAAAAGCTTGGAGGAGTTAATCTTCCATGATCATGGAACTCGGAGAACCTACGAATGTACTATCAATGATTCTATCTCAATAAAATTTCTTTGCTTTAACATCTTTGTCCGTGGTGTAAAATTATGATGACAGAAAATGACTTTCTGAACTTCATTACTAAACATGACCGACCGTGTCAGGAACAGAAAAAGAACCTCATCCTGGCATGGAGGATGACCTCTGATTATTTAAGATAAGAGGAGAGGAGAGGCCCTTACAATAGCCCTTTCTTGCCCCTGCGACCTTGTTAAGATAAGAGGAGGATCTCGCCCTAATAAAGGTAAAAGCCAATCCCATCAAGAATAAGAGGAGGACCTCATCCTTATAGGAGGATAAGAAAAAGGCCAACCATGTCAGAAACTAAAGAAGAATTTCATCCTAATATGGATGAAGACCTTCGATTATTTAAGATAAGAGGAGGGAGAGGCCCTTACAACGGCCCTTTCGTGTCCCTACGATCTTGTTAGGGACAGAAGGAGGACCTCGTCCTAATAAAGATAAAGGTCAATCCTATTAGGAATAGAAGAAGGACCTCATCCTAATAGAAGAATAAAAAAAAATCAACCATATCAGAAATAAGAGGAAAACCTCATCCTGATTACAGATGAAGACCTCCAGTTATTTAAGATAGGAGGGGAGAGGCCCTTACAACAGCTATTTTATACCCCTATGATCTTGTTAGGGATAAGAGAATGACCTCACCTTAACAAAGATAAAGGTCAACCCCATCAAGAATAGAAGGAGGATCTTGTCCTAACAGAGGGATAAGAAAAAGGCTAACCGTGTCAGGAACAGGAGGAGAACTTCATCCTAAAATGAATGAAGATATCTGATTATTTAAGATAGAAAGAGAGGAGAGACTCTTACAATGATCATTTCATGCTCCTACGATCTTATTAGGGACAGGAGGAGGATCTCGTCCTAACAAAGATAAAAGCCAATTCTATCAGGAATAGGAGGACCTCATCCTGACAAGGGACAAAGAATAGACTAACTAGATCAGAAACAGGAGGAGAACCTCATCCTAACATGGGTAAAGACCTCTAATTATTTAAGATAGGAGGAAAGTATTTTTCAATGATTATTTCGATAAGAGATGAGGTAAAGAAAATGATAAAATCAACAGATGTTAAATCCATGCAAGATAAAGAGATAATTGAAGAAAATATCATTTTATTAAAGTTGAAGTCCATTATAAAATAAAGGTCTGCAAGACCATATACAAAAAAAAGGGAGAGAAATAAAGTCCTAAGAGGGCCCAGGATCCTCAGACTTTGGGCTACCGACCCCGACCATCATAAGAGACTGCTTCAAGCCAGTAATTTCTTTCCCAAGATCCTTCCTCTTCAGCAGACTCTCTACAAATATCCTATCAACCCATTGATAATTATCCTCAGACTCTTGCAACTATCTTCTTAGGATTGCTGACTCAGCCTCTGCATCCTTAACAGCCTATCGCTCATAAGTCAGTTGGATCTTCAGCTGTTGAAGCTGAAGAAATTAGATTTAAGATTTCAGGGCTAGATCTTGAAACTTTTTCAAGATCAGGCTACGGAAGACTAAAATTAATCAAAATTAATTTTAAATATCAAAGAATATCCTAGATCTAGCAATCTATTACATGATCATGGCATATCATTAAATCAAAAATTAAAATATAATGAAGAAACTAAAATATGTTGATCACATCAACATATATATACACTACATCTAATGCAGGTATGAAAATAATAGACTAGATCTATTACCTATGCAAGTTAGAAGTTCTAACTTGCTGATCTAGGCTTGAGGATGAAGTTACAAGCTGCACACATATTCGATCTCTAGAAGTCATCCACATAAGCCCACGAATCACGATTAGAAGTCTTGATGTAGGAAATTAGCACAGTATGCTAGTACTATGTTGATCCTTCTTCGACGGTCGATCTGAAACCATCTTCTTCAAATATTAGACTCTCCAATTTTTAGAAGGAAGGAAAAAAGATTTTAAACTTGAGACATCTCTCAAAAATCTCTAAAGAAGGAGGAAGAGATCAAAGAAAAATCCTAGAAGAAGAACCTTTCTTCTTCTTCTTATTTTCTCTCACCTAGACACCTAGATTGGTGCTATGAAATCCCCATGCCCCAATATTCTTTCTCCCTAATTTTTATACACTCCAAAGGTCTCTCAATGATATAGAATCTTACCAAAAATTGATCCAAAATTTATCCTAAATTATAAGTTAGGATAGACTCTTTGTCTAGGTCAAATACTTAGCAAGGAATGTCCAAAAAGGCCAAGACTTGGGGCATCCAACTCTTGGGCATCCCCTCCTTTTCTATCATGGACCACCAGCAAAGGGCACACAATATGTGCCATAAAACCCACAAAAATCTTAGAAAAAATATGGGTAAAATTGGCACCATAAGGGAAGAGTTTCAGTTTCCTAAAATTCTATCTCATAGAATTTGAAATCCAAACTAATTCCTACTTTGACTTGGTCCACAACCACATTCCATGTAAGAAAGAAAGAGGGGATAGCTTTGGGCCTATGTGAAGATTGGGGGAGAAGTTTTTCCATGCACAAAATCCTAGAAAATAGGGTGGGGGGTATTGGGAAGCCAAGTGGCGCAAGGAGAAGGGAGTCCTAGTCACACTAGGACTTCCAATTTGACTTGGTCAAATAAGTTATTTAAACCAAATTAAATAAAAAATAAATCATCCCAATTAAAAGAGATCTTAACCCAATTAAGAATCTAATTAAATTAGAATTAAATTTGATTTAATTTTTTAATTAAATTAGAAATTGGTTTGATACTAGTCCTAATTGAACTAGGACTAGTTCTTCCTTGCAATTGGCTTATCCAATAAGCCAATTGGACTTGATCCAATCAAGTTCAAACCAAATTTAACTAAATCATATTTAATTAATCGTAATCTCAGCTATCCAGTTTAATCAAATTAACTCAATTAGCAATCTAATTTCTAATCGATCCTCCTACAACACATGCACTATGTTAGACATCAATCGTATTGATTGTTTAATCCTAGAATGATTATTAATCGTTGATCAACCATCCAATCAGATCATGAGTTCTAATGTGTGTGACCTCATAGATCCAAACCTAAATTGGTAGCATAGAAATAGATTTTTGTACCCATCGATGTAACCATCTAGTAATGATATCCGACGGTCGGATAGGTCGAATGTGTAGAATAATACCATAGAACCCATATGGATATAGTTTTCATATAATTCATCCCCTTGACCAAAATACTCGTAAGATACCTTAGAGTTCAACTATCAACTCTGATCAGATTATCCATATTGTATTTCAAAATATCAAATTCATCTGATAGATTATCCTGGCTAAGGTTTTGCTATATTGAAATACAGTGATACATTCTTCTCTAACTCTTAGAGTGGTTAATCTCATCTTGATTACATACCAACTTCACAAGTACTTAACTATACCCAAAAATCTTTCGTTATTGAATTAAAAATTTAGTTAGTCTAGTACCAAAACATAGTGAGTTGCTTGCAAGTTACTGAGGTGATCTCAGGTCTAAGGAATACTTATATCTATATTCCATCAAAAATATTCTCGATAGCGGAATGCTCTAAAATTGGTCACGTTCAATGATGATGTATCCATACATCTCATTTGTATGTCATACCAATATCTCCACACTTCTTGGTTAAGAGGATAACCAACCTATATAGCATACAGTGACCTATGCTCGATAGGTGCTGTCGTCCTAATTAACAGCCTATTATTTGATCATGGATAGATTTAAGGACTAGTCGATAAACCATCTCTTTATCAAAGCTAAATAGTCCTAAGGACTTCATCACAATAATAGAGTTCGTTAGAAGATGAATGCTTTATGAAAAAAATGCCAAAAGTATATATTTTATTTATTAATGTATCAATTACAATTATAATATAGTACAATCACCAACAGACTGACGATTGATTTTGGGACATATTTTTCAACAACTTTCACTTATCCTAAAGTCACTCAGCATAATATCTAATATCCATCTTTGACTTATGGTTGTCGAACTTCTTTATCGCTAGGACTTTAGTGAAGGGGTTAGCTAGGTTCTTCTTTTCGTCAATCTTCTGAAGGTCGACATCACCTCGATCCATGATCTCCTAGATCAGGTCGAAGCGGTGCAGGATGTGCTTCATCTGCTGATGTATCTTTGGTTCCTTCGTCTGAGCTATGGCATTAGTGTTGTCGCAGTAGAGCAGGATTGAACCATCTAGGAAGGGTGCTACTCCAAGCTCGGTGATAAATTTGCTCAACCACACAGCTTTCTTTGCAGCATCTAATGCTGCAATGTACTCTACTTTGCGAATAGAGTCTGTGATAGTATGCTGCTTAGAACTCTTTCAGTAGATGGCTCCACCATTTAGAGTAAAGATATATCCCGACATGTTTCTGCTGTCATCATGGTCAGATTAAAAGCTGAAGTATGTAAATCCCATAAATTTTAGATCTGATTCATCATAAATCAATCATTGATTCTTAGTATTTCTCAAATACTTGAGGATGGCTTGAACCACTTTCTAGTGGTTTTCTCTAAGGTCAGAGGGATATCTACTCATGACTCCTAGTGAGTATGTCACATCTGATCTCGTATATGTCATGGCGTACATGATAGATCCCACTATCGAAGCATATGGAACTCTACTCATACGCTCTCTCTCTTTAGGCATTGTCGGATAATCCTTCTTAGAGAGAAAAATTTCATGGCCTATCGAAAGATAGACCTTTTTAGAATTCTTCATGCTGAACCTCTTTAGCATAGTATCTATGTACGTAGACTGAGATAACTCAAGCATCCTTTTAGATCTATCTCTATAGATCTTCATTCCTAGGATATAGGATGCTTCACCCAAGTCCTTCATAGAGAACTGTGATGACAATCAGACTTTTATTTTCTGTAATGCGGGAATATCATTTTCAATTAAGAGAATGTCATCCACATATAAGATAAGGAATACCACTACAGGACCATTTGCCTACTTATAAATGCAGGGCTCTTCTCCGTTCTTAACGAAGCCATACATTTTGATCATCTTATCAAACTGCATGTTCCAACTTCAAAAAGCTTGCTTTAATCCATAAATGGATCTTTAAAGCTTGCACATCTTAGATTCATCTATGAATATGAACCTCTCAGGTTGTATCATATACACCTCTTCAGTCAGCTCTCCATTTAGAAAAGCTTACTACTACAAAAATGGCCTATGGCAGCGCTTACTATGGCAGCAGTTTTTTAAACCGCTGCAGCGGTTTTTGTTAATCATTACTATAGGTCCGATATATAGCAGCGATTAACGAAAATCGCTATCGTAGATCGGACCTATAGTAGCGGTTACAAAAAATTACTACCATAGGTCGACCTATAGTAGCGGTTCATTGTAACCACTGCCATAAGTCGGACCTATAGCAGCGGTTA
The DNA here is from genome assembly GCA_006176705.1 of Cocos nucifera. Taxonomy (NCBI): domain Eukaryota; kingdom Viridiplantae; phylum Streptophyta; class Magnoliopsida; order Arecales; family Arecaceae; genus Cocos; species Cocos nucifera. The sequence goes on from QRFJ01000317.1 coordinate 1,358,878, forward strand.
GTAGGAACCGCTGTTATAACCTAATTTATGGCAGCGGTTAATTATAACTGCTGCCATATATATTTTTTAAATATTATATAATTTTAAAATTTAATATCCATCTTCACCATTCATTATCTAAATAATTATCATTAGAGTGTCATCAAAAAAGGTCACCTCGATCCAATGGCCCTAGCTTTATCGATCAGAAAAATTTGATTTCGACGACCATGAATGATGATGCGATGATCTGATAGATGAAAACCTTCGATGGATTCAAAAACCTGCAATGATGATCTTGATGATATTTGTAGCATGCTATTAAAGTTTTACTTCAATCGAATATCGTTATCTTGGTCAATTTAGTATAGGTTAGTTTCGACCGTTAAATGATAAACGATTGATCAAAGGATCAAACAGTGTTCGATTATGAGATAATTTTTTTTATAAATGATCTTGACTACTACTTTAATCCTTTTTTATGGTGGTGATTACAAAATTCAACTTGTGAGATGAAAAATGATCTAAAACTATACGTCTCTTGATAACAATTTTGAAACTTCACTGATTGTTATGCTCGTACTTTTGCAATATCTACTTAACATGAATAGTTTATACGAAAATAATTTAAATTTTATTATCATCATCATATAAAATATTTAAAATTATAATAAAAATTATTTAACTAAAAAATTATCTCATAATCGAATGTCATTTAACCCTTTGATCGCTTATTTTTAATTTAACGGCAAAAATCATTCCATACTAAATTGATCATGATAATGATATTCGATTGAAGTAAAACTTTAATAGTATGCTACAAACATCATCGAGATCATCATTGTAGATTTTTGGATCCATCGAAGGTCTCCATCTATCAGATCATCGCATCATCATTCGTGATTATCGAAATCAAATTTTTCTGATCAATAAAGCTAGGGCCATTGGATCAAGGTGATCTTTTGCGGTGATACTCTAATGATAATTATTTAGATAATGAATGGTTAAGATGAACATTAAATTTTAAAATTATATAATATTTAAAAAAAAAAAAAAATATTTCCTACCTATGGCAGCGGTTATCAAAAATTGCTGCTATAGATCTACAACAGTGGTTATAGAACCACTATCATAGATCTATGGTAGCGATTTTAGATAACCACTATTGTAGATCTATGGCAGTGGTTCGATAACTATTGCTATAGATCTATGGCAGCGGTTCAATAACTCCTACCGTAGGTTAGGTTAAAAATCTTCAATTTTTTTCTTTCTTTTCGTGCGCGCTCAATCTCTCTTGCTCTCTCTCTTATCCTCCTCTTCATCCCTAATGAGGCTCCTCCCCTTCGATCGGCGTCACCCCTCCTCCCCTCCGATCGACGTCGACCCTCCTTCACCTCGACCAACGTCGCCCCTTCTTCCCCATCGATCGGTGCCACCCATCCCCGATCGACGTCGCCCCTCTGGCCCCCATCCCCGATCGCCCCTCTCCGCCACCCGCCAACCCCCACCCCTCCATCCGACCCTCCCTCAGCCTCCAGTGAAACCCCCCCTGACGAACCCCCATCCGACCCTCCTGGCCCTCTGTGAAACCCCCCTCCGGCGAACCCGTCCACCCTCTCTTGGCTCCTGTAAACCCCACCACCCCCACCCCTCCATCCGACCCTCGCTCCTCAGTCTTAGAACCCCCTCTGGCGAACCCCCTCAACCCTCCTTCGACCCCTACGAAATCCCACCCCCTATCACACCATTCTGACCCTCCCCAATCGAGTGCGAAGCCTCCTTCGGCATCCTCATCACTGTGCCCCCCTCCCCCTAGCCCTCCATCCCAGTCGCCCCTGCTCTCTCTTTCTTCCTCTTTTTTTCTCTTCTCTATCTCATATCTTGCTTTTATTTCATAGGTTATCTCTAGTACCGTCGTCCTCTTCTAGCATTCATTGTCAGCGATCCTTAGAGCTTTCGATGCAACCCACTCTCTATAGCCATAGGTATAATTTTTTTTTAATTTTATAGTATTATTTATTAATCATGTATATTTATAATAATTTATAAAATATTTATAATAAATATTATAAATATTTATTATAAATATTATAATTATCTACATGTTATAGTTTTTGGATCGTACCATTGGGCCGTAGTCATAGCGGTAGCCTTAGGACGATGGTGGACTATGTCGGTGACTGTAGACTAGATCTGAATCAATAAGATTGGGTTTAGATTGAAACCTGGATATTTCAGATCCAGACTCTAATTTTAATTACTAGTACCAAATCTGAACCCAAATATCCGACTGGGTCTATACTTGAGAGAGGAAGGGAAGGAATCCGACCTCGCCGCCATCATTGGAGGGAGGGAGTCTCGCTACCATCACCGATGAGGAAGATCGAGAGAGGGAGAGTGGAAGATCGAGAGAGCAAGAGAGAGAGGGAGGGGGTCCAACCTCGCCGGCATCACTGGGAAGGATGGGGTTTCGACCTTGCCGATGAGGGAGATTGAGAGAGTGAGAGAGGGAGGGATGGGGTTTGGCCTCACCAGCGAGGGAGATCGAAAGAGGGAGAGAGGAAGATCGAGAGATGGAAAAGCTGGGAGGGAGGGGTTCGACCTCGCCACCATCGTCGATGAGAGAGATTAAGAGAGGGAGAGAGAGAGAGTGATCGAGAGGATGGCACACAGCCGAGCCGACTCGGATATGCAGCCAAGTTGGCTCGGACCGTGATCGAGCCAGCTGGGGGAGGACCCTAACCGGATGTCTCAGGCATGGAGCCGACTGTCTTAGATATGGAGTTGGCTCAGCTTTTGAGCAAATAGAATTTGATATCTCATGATGTTATATTGATTAATGTTCATTAACGTTGCAGGTCACGATGGCATCGAAATACCATCTAGCTTTCATCCCTGCCCCTCGACTGGTTATGCATAGTTCAGCATCCGAGGAGCAGTCGGATCATACTCCGTCCACCTCGGCATTGGCTACTTAGGGACCTCTACTACTGGCATCTACTCCATCGATAGCTGAGCCTCTACCATCGTCCATATCTGAGACACATGCTACTACATAGGCATCTGAGTGTACGTTTTTATTATATTAGCATAACATTATTTTTTATATAGTATTTATGCACTTATATGTTTGCATAATGTATTTGCATTGCAGGTGCATCATCCAACTGGATATTTCATGGTCCCACACGTACGGCATACGTGTGGAATTGCCAGCATCAGGTGATGGTCTATATCGATACGGAGGGGAGGTCGGTAGGGGAGACCGCGTGAGAGATGTATTCCTTTTTTAGAGTGCTTGTGAGGTAGTCGGACATCATTCCCATAGAGCTCAGAGACTGACATTTGATGAATACTGCCGTCAGAGATTGGATATGGGAGGAGATATGGGTAAGTACGCACATCTTAGTTATATTTATGTATTTTATATGTTTACACTATATATATTTGATTAGAATAATTTTGTAACTAATTTTTGATAAATTTGTGCAGAGAAGGTATGACTTTCTCGATCACGAGAGGGCTCGAGATGCCCGATTGAGTAAGATCGGTAGAGTTATATCGAAGAGTTTACAAGATTCAAACTCAAGCTACATAGAGGATGGCTCGAGCACTGACGAGACAATCCGAAGGAGCTTGTTCCCTAGATACAAGACTATCCTCTGAGTTAGTGAGAGAGGATGGTTAGACATTAAAGGAGTCAGAAGTTCGAGGTAAAATTTTTAAATTTTAAATTTTTTAATATACTTAAAATTTTATTTAAATATTTTTAAATATTTATTATCTATTTGAATACTTGTTAGGCTACCTTCCATCAAGAATTGGAAGAACCATCATGCAGCCCAAGGAGTATACGCACACTCTAGGCCACGAGTCTATAGACCTAGTCGTGTGCATAGAGAGGTAATTAATTCTAAATCTTACTAGATAAATTAAATTCATATTTTTTATCATCTTTCTAATAAATTTATTCTTTATTATAGCTGATGAGAGATGGAGTGATGTCCAGCCATAGCGAGATCTTCTGATCCAGCCATACGGACAAGATGGGCAGGTCGATGAACGTCGTGATCGGAGCATATTTTTGTAAGTATTAAATATATTAGTATATATGATTAGTATTATAGCATTTCTTATAAAATTTTATTTTAATTTATAATTATAGGATCAGTTAGATGCACTCGCGAGCGAGGGCCCGGATACCTCTGGGCCCCATGACCATCTGTCTTAGGTTCTTGGGGCCTGAGCACTCTAGGAGGATTTGATGCAGGACCCGGACACACACCGATGAGCTACTAGTCCGAGGCGAGTATCTTCCTCACAGACTTTTCAATATCATCAGTTGGGAGGAGCTTGAGGAGGCATTGGACATGGGCAGATCATGCTGCGACGTGGGCAAGATCGGGCTGAGGAGCGCGTATCTCATCTAGAGGGCATCGTGAGAGACATGATGTCGATGCTCAAGTGCTACATTTTAGAGTCACGAGCTTTGAGGATATGTTGGCCCACATTCCAGCTCTAGCTCTAGCTTTGGCTCTGGCTCCAGCATCCAGCTCCAGCTCCAGCTCCAGCTCCAGCTCTAGCTCCAGACTGGCTCGGCTCCAGCTCGACTCGACTCCAACTCTCGACGGTGACGATGACGATGATGTAGATTTAGGAGACTTTTGATGTATTTTATTTTTTTAAAAAATATTATAATAAATTTTATTTGATAATAAAATTTTAGTATTTTAGAATAATTTTTATATTTATTATATTTTCTTGTATTATATATCGATATTTATTAGGTAAAATATATAAAAAAAATAAAAATTTTATTTTTTTAATTATTCAAGATCTATGGCAGAAGTTTTATAACCACTGCCATATCCATGCCAACCGCTACCATAGGTCCGTTTCTAGTGCAATATGGTCCGGTGCCAACTGCTATACTAGACCTATGGCAGCATTTAAGAAATCGCTGCTATAGATTACCTATGACAACGGTTATGTAACTGCTGCTATAGATATCCTATGACAGCGGTTACATAACCGCTACAATAGGTCGATCTATTGCAGTAGTTTATAAATCACTATAATAGGCCATCTATGACAGCGGTTCTAACAACTGCTGCAACAACCACTGCTATAGAGCTACGGTGATGGCTGTAGTAGCAGCGATTAAAAAATCACTTCCATAGTATATGGTAGCAATTTTTTGGGCTACGAAAGTAATTACAAATCGCTACCATAGCCCTTTTTTATAATAGTGGCTGTCTTCACATCCATCTGCCAAATCTCATAGTCCAGATGGACAGCTATCGCAAGCATTATTCGAATGAATTTGAGCATTGCCATAGGAGAGAATGTCTCATCATAGTCAATACCATAACGTTGATGATACCCCTTGACAATCAGACAGGCTTCATAGGTCTCCATCTTTCCATCTGTGCCTCTTTTTTGTTTGAAGATCCATTTACACCTAATAGGTTTAACCCCTTCAGGTGGGTTAACCAATGTTCGTACATTATTGACCTTCATGAACTCCATTTTAGATTTCATGGCTTCAAGCTATTTCTCAGAATTGGATCTCTGCATAACATCTATATAGGTGATCGGATCCTCATCATTCTCATCGAGTTCGATGGGATCACCATCTCGGATTAAAAAATCATAATATCTATCCAGATGATGCGGTACTCTATCGAATCATCTTAATGGTGCAGGCACACTAGGCTCTAGATCTAATCTAATCAAATCCGACTCAAATTCAGCTACAGGTATCGATTTTTCTACCTATTGAACTTCATCAAGTTCAACCTTAGAGACAATAGTTTCTTCACCAAGAAACTCTTTTTCCAAAAAGATTATCTTAAGACTAACGAACATCTTTAGTTCATCAGCATGGTAGAAATAGTATCCTTTGGTCTCTTTTGGGTATCCTATAAATGTGCACTTATCAAACATAGGTCCAAGTTTATCTGTAACTAACCATTTGACATAAGTCGGATACCCCCAAATCCTAAGATATGAAAGTGCTAGCTTACGTCCTGTCCATATCTCGTATGGAGTCTTAACTATAGACTTACTTGGAATCCTATTTAATAGATAATAAGCCAATTTGAGAGCATATCCTCAGAAGGATATTGACAAGCTGGGAAAACCTATCATAGATTGGACTATGTCTAATAGAGTCCGATTCCTTCTTTTAGACATACCATTATGCTATGGTATTTCTAGAGGAGTTCATTAGGAGAGAATCTCATTCTCTCCTAGATATGTGAGAAACTCATCTGAAAGGTATTCTCCTCCTCGGTCAAATTGAAGAGTTTTAATACTCTTTTCAGTTTATTTTTCTATTTCACTTTGAAATCGTTTGAACATTTTAAATGAATCCAACTTGTGTTTCATCAGATAGATATATCCATATCTAAATAGATCATCTATGAAAGTGATGAAGTAGAAATATCCACCTCTGGTACTTATGCTCATTGGTCCACATACATCAGTATGTACTAGATCTAAGAGCTCAGTGGCTCTCTCATCTTTTCTAGTAAAAGATGACTTGATCATTTTACCAAGAAGATAGGACTCATAGGTTGAAAGTGATTTACAATTACTAACTTCGAGAATTTTTTCTTGAGTCAACCTGTTTATCCTGTTCTCATTTATATGACCTAGCCTATAGTGCCATAAATAGATATCTGACGCACTATCTAATCTAGGATACTTGCTAGTTGAATAGACTACGTTAATAGGTTGTAATAGCATATGCACATCATTATTCAAAGATCCATAGAAAATAGTAATACCATTCATAATGATATTACAAAGTTGTTTCTTTATTGAAATTTCATAATCATTTTTGGCCAGAAGATCTACAAAAATAATATTTAAAAAAAAAATTGAGACAGAAATGACATTCACTAAGAATAATGGTATGGCACTCAAATACAAGTTTCAGGATTTCTAAAGCTAGAATTGGAACTGATCTTTCATCTTCAATGTTCAGAAGTCTTTCATCTTGCTTGAATCTTCTACTAACCTGCAACTCCTGCAATGAATTACAAATATGGTAAGAACTACTGGTATCCAATATCTAATTAGTAATATTATAAATAAAAAAATTGTAAGGAGTTATTGTATAAATACCTTGCCCAGCAATAGCTTGCTTCTTTCTTTGCCTATTCGGATCTAGAGAGGCAATATACTGAGGATAATTTCTCTTTTAGTGTCTCCACTTCTTGTAAAAGAAGCATTTAGCTTGACTCTTATCAGGCTTGATCTTTCTGGTTTGGTTTTGCACAGATGTCCCAGCTTGAACTTGCACCTTCTTAGCTTTCTTCTTTCCTTTCCTAAATGATCGAGAACCAGAAGATGAGCCTTCCACTAAGTTTACCGACTCCTTATGGAGTTGATAATCCTTCTCAACATTCTGAAGCAACCCCAATAACCCATGGTAGTCTACTTCAAGCTTTGTCATTCTGAAATGAGTAAGGAATGTGAGAAAAAACTTAGGCAATGAGTTCAGTATTGCATCCTTCCTAAGTTGTTTATGTAAGGAAAAGCCGAACTCTCTCAATCACTCTATCAACTTGATCATGTATAATACATGATTAGTGATAGAAGCTCCATCCTACATCCTAGCATTGAAGATGGTACAACTAGTCTTGTACCTCTCCACATCATCAGGTGTGCCAATGGAATCCTTTAATACTTGAAGCATGTTCTTTAGCTGAGCCGTCTCAAATCTATGAGTGAACTCATAACTCATGGTAGCCAGTATAATGCAGTGCACCATGATCCAGTCATTGAGCCACTTCTAGTAAGTGTCTCTAATTATTCTACGTGCATTGGCAGCTGGCTCCTCAGGTATAGAATCCGTTAACACATATAGGATTCGTTCATGCTTCAGAACTATCTTCAACTTTCAATACCAGCTACCAAAGTTGGGTCCCACCAACTTATCATTATTTAACAATGATTGGAGCGATAAAAACGTGGCCATATCTACATTAAAAAAATCATAATCTAATTAGTAATTGATTCATTAAATCTAAAGATTTGAATTTTAATCAAAAGATTCTTCTACTATTTTATTCGAATTGGTAGCCTCTACCTTCAATTTAAGAAATTATCCTAATTTCATAGTGGGTACGAGAGTCCACATAGATTGCACACGAGCCTAAATTTGGTTGGCCAACCCATGTACATCTAAGGGTTGGTTCATAATCAATTATTTCTTCAAATAATTTTTAGTAATTAAATTTTATCCCAGTCCCTAATCAGTAGGCTTTGGCCTCCATTGAAAGGTTCGGTTAGGTCCAACCATTAACAAGATCATACTTGATCCATCTAACCAATGAATGATTAGGCCCAATTTTAGTTGGCCAATCTAATCACCATTTAGAAAGATGCAGCCAAAAAATCATATAATGAATGATAATTTCATTAGCCGATAAACATCAGGCCTTTCGACCTCCAATGATTATCCAACTAATGGACCCATTATCACCCACTTAATGAGAGGCTATGATCTAGTTATCATAATAACTATTTTATTTTAAGGACCTAATAATTTTAGAGAATTTAATTTAAAGATGAGGAAAGATCAGATGAACCAACTTATCATGATCCTCCCACTGACTTTACCAAGTCAGCTTAAGAGAGATCATTAATAGGCTAGTCTAAGAGCACCTAAATCAGTCATACTGATTTACTTAGCTGACATGAGTCAGCTCAAATAGTCAAGTGATCTGATCGAAACATAATTTCATCAAAAGGTCAGGTAAGTTCGATCAGTGGAAGGATTTGTCAAAGCTTTCCTTAGACACCATCAGAAATGATCAGGTAAGCAGACTGCCAATTGAAGACCACCGATCTGATTTATCTTAGGCACCAACTGATTTAATTAGTTTTAATTAGATCAACCTAACAATATATGCTAGACTACGTAGCCAGAAATCAAGTTCATCTTGGATCTTGTTAAAGATATGGACTTGATCAACTACAACTATTATAATTGATCTAGAGAATTCTTGAGCTAATCTAAGATAATAATTGATTAGATTTAGTCAATTCTTTAATTAAATCCATTTTTTAATCTAACCCTAGGTCTAACTCAATTAATGGACCTAATTCCCACTAATCCATTTAATCCAATATGTTATGATTTGTCTTAGGATCTTTAATTCACAATCCTAGATCCTAATCAAACAACTTCTTAATTTTTAATTAAGTTTTGGGGTGAGGGTTGGGGTTCGGCTTTGCAAAAATAATTTTTATTTTTATAAAATATTTTTATAACATGGTTCTATCAATCAAGTTGCATGTTTGATTCATAATCAATATACCCTAAGATAAGCATGAAACTACTTTAGATCTAATCTAAACAGGTTCATGTAATTGAATTCAACTATAATCAATCATAAATTATCTTAGATCAAATTTAATATATTTATGATGATTAAAATTAGATTAAAATATTTTTAATTAGATCATAAAATCTTTTAGATCTAATCTAAAATTTTATGATCAGTGTTTCAGATCAGCATGTACTAGGACAACCTCTCCATTATAAAGGATAAATCTTACAATAGGACAACCTTATAATCAGTCCGTGCAATCTAAAATTTTTAATTTTAGATCTAAAATTATTTTAAATCTATTAAATTATAAAAAAATTAGATTATATCTAATAAATTTATGATTAAAGATAGATCTACACGAACTAGGATAACCTCTCTACTATAAGGGATAAATCTTACAGTAAGATAACCTTATATCAGTTCGTGTGATCATCATTTTTAATTTTAAATTTAATAATAAAATTATAAATTAGATCTAATCTAAGAAATAATTTAAATATGCATACATAATTATGCAATAATCAATCTATGCACTGATACCAATTGAATGAACCAGATCTAGGATTTTAGGATTAGATCTTAAAACTTTTTCAAGATCAAGTAGTGGAAGACTAAAATTAATCAAAACTAATTTTAAATATCATAGAATATTCTAGATCTAGTGATCTATTACATGATCATGGCATGTTATTAAATTAAAAATTAAAATATAATGAAGAAACTAAAATATGTTGATCACATCAATATATATATACACTACATCTAATGCAGGTATGAAAATAATAGATCAGATCTATATCTATGCAAGTTAGATATTCTAACTTACTGATCCAGGCTTGAGGATGAGGTTGTAAGCCACGCATGCATCCGACCTCTAAGAGTTGTCCACACAAGCCTACGAATCATGATCAGAAGTCCTGATGCAGGAAATCAACATAATATGTTAGTACTGTACTAATCCTTCTTCGATGGTCGATCTGGAACCATCTTCTTTAAATATTGGACTCTCTAATTTTTAAAAAGAAAGAGAAGAGATTTTGAACCTAAGACATCTCTCAAAAATCTCTAAAGATGGAGGAAGAGATCAAAGAAAACCCTAAAAGAAGAACTCTTCTTCTTCTTTTTGTTTTCTCTCACTTAGACACCTAGATTGGTGTCTATGAAATCCCCACACCCTAATATTTATTCTCCTTAATTTTTATGTGACCTAAAGGTCTCTCAATGTTCTAGAATCCCACCAAAAATTAGCCCAAAATTTATCTTAAATAATAAGTTAGGATAGACTCCTTGTCTAGGTCAAATACCTAACAAAGAATGTCCAAAAAGGGAAAGACTTGGGGTGCCCAACTCTTGGGTGCCCCCTCCTTCTTTTCTATCATGGACCACCAGCAAAGGGTGCACAATATGTTCCATAAAACCCATGAAAATCTCAGAAAAAATCTAGATAAAATCGGCACCATAAGGGAAGAGTTTCGGTTTCCTAAAATTCTATCTCATAGAATTTAAAATCCAAACTAATTCCTACTTTGACTTGGTCCACAACCACATTCCATGTAAGAAAGAAAGAGGGAAAAGCCTTGGGCATGCGTGAAGGTCTGGGGAGAAGTGTTTCCATGCATAAAATCCTAGAAAATAGGATGGGGGGCATTGGAAAGCCAAGCGGCGCAAGGAGAAGGGAGTCCTAGTCACACTAGGACTTCTAATTTGACTTAGTCAAATAAGTTATTTAAATCAAATTAAATTAGAATCAAATCATCCCAATTAAAATAGGTCTTAATCTAAATAATAATTAAATTAAATTAAATTAAATCTAAATCTAATTTAATTTTCTAATCAAATTAGAAATTGGTGGGATACTAGTCCTAATTGAACTAGGACTCATTCTTCCTTGCAATTGGCTTATCCAATAAGCCAATTAGACTTGATCCAATCAAGTCCAAACTAAATCTAACTAAATTATATTTAATTAAATATAATCTTAATTTTTTTATTTAATCAAATTAAGCTAATTAGCAATCGAAATGCTAATCGATCCTCTGCAACACATGCACTAGCTTAAACATCAATCATATTGATCGTTTAATCTTAGAATGATTCTTAATCATTGATCAACCATCCGATCAGATCTTGAAACCTAATGTGTGTGACCTCATAGGTCCAAACCTAAGTCGGTAGCATAGGAATAGATTTCTACACTAATCGATGTAACCATCTAGCAATGGTACCCGACGATCAAATAGATCAAATGTGTAGAACAACATCCTTAGAACCCATGTGGATATAGTTTTTATATAATTTATTTTCTTGACCAAAATGCTTGTAGAACACCTCAAAATTTAACTATCAACTCTGATCAGGTTATCTACATTGTATTTCAAAAAATCAAATTCATTTGATGGATTATCCTGGCCAAGATTTTGCTATATTGAAATACAGTGATACATTCTTCTCCAACTTTTAGAGTGGTCAATCTCATCTTGATCACACACCGACTTTGCAAGTACTTAACTATGCCTAGAAACCATCAGTTACTGAATTAAAAATTTGGTTAGTCTAGTACCAAAGCATAGTGAGTTGCTTGGAAGTCACTGAGGTGATCTCAGATCTAAGAAATACTTATACCTATACCTCATCAGATATGTTCTTGACTATAGAATGCTCTAAAGTTGATCACGTTCAATGACGATGTACCCATACATCTCATCTATATGTTATACTAGTATCTCTACACTCCTTGATTAAGAGGATAAGCAAACTATATGGCATACAGCAATCTATGCCCGATAGATGCTGTTGTCTTAATTAACAGTCTATCATTTAGTCATGAACAGATTTAAGAACTAATCAATAAATTCTCTTTTTATCGAAGCTAAATAGTCCTAAGGACTTCATCACAATAATGGAGTTTGTTAGAAGATGAATGCTTTGTGATGAAAATGCTAAAAGTATATATTTTATTTATTAATAAATCAATTACAATTATAGTGTAGCCCAACTATCAATAGGCTGATGATTGGCTTCGAGACACATTTTTCAATAGAAGCTTGATCGGCTCTTTTGTGTATACCACTGTCAGGTTCTCCAAAGAATTTCTTAAGGAAAGAAGTTCATTGGATTCTTTATTTGAGCTAGTCCCTGCCCTCTCCGCCAATTATCTTTTAAGATCGGCTATCTTCTCATCCGCTTTCTGGAGTTGCCTATGGAGATTGGTGATTTCATCACTCCAACCCAGCTCGTAACCCTTGTATGAAGCTTCGATGGTGTAAAGCCAGTTTTTAAGTTATGAAAAACTCTTAGACCAGTTTCCCAATCGTACTTTTCTCGATTGGTAGATCATGATGAGCTTCCCTTCAATAATTGAATTTTCTCCTTTGTTGCATTAAGTTCGACCTTAAGGAAGCAAGCTTTGGCTGTTAAGACCAAGACTTCTCACTGGCATGCCTCTTGATCTCTTCAAGCTCAACTTCAAAATTTCTTTTTTTTTTTGATATAATCCATGAAGTCCTTCTTGTGCACTTGGCGTAGGTGAGTGACCTCGATCGTCAGCTCTGAATAACTTTTTTTTGATCTTAGAAGCTCATCTTCCCTCTTTTTCAGTTTCTTCTTTAGATGATGAACTTCTTTCTTTAAGTTTCTAATCATGAACTTTAAAGGAACACCTTGAGGTAGTGCCTCAGCCTCGATCGAAGGTGATAGGTCATGGCTCTGATCGCTAGAAAGATTTTGAGCAACACACACCACAGCACAAGTATAAAGAGAAGAAACATATTTCATTGCTCAAAATAGTTTGAGTACATCAGAAAAAAAAGAAAAAGTATAATTATAAAAAATTATTCAACCTCGGGTGGCATAATAGCAGTCGAGGTCGATGCATTCCCTGCAATCTTAGGTTCGGGAGCTGATCTGAGGGCTGCTGCTGTAGGCTCAAAAACTTCAAGGGTAGGTTCAGTCATGAGAGAGGTAGTACCAGCATCGAAGGGACCTACTTCTTTGCTAGGCTCGTCCATCAGAAGGTCGAGGTCCACATCTAAAAAGTTCTTTACAACTCTCCTCATGCAGATCTCGAACCTCTCTAGGAAAGCTTTCCAGGGGAAAGCGATCTTGATGTCCTCCATAGCCTTAGAGGACTTGAAGTCTTCGACAGTCCGCTCCCATTCAACACCGATCTTCTCTTCAAGCTTCTTCTTCTCCTCTTCTGCAAGAGTCAAAGTAGCCTTCAGTCCTGCCACTGCCTCTTTTTCCTTTCGCATTGCCTCTCGAAGGTGCTCAACTTCTGAAGATTGAACCTCTGAGGCTACCTTCAAACAATCAACCTCGGCTCGAACCTTCTCAACCTCTCCCTGAGCCTCCTGAAGGGCTTTAAAAGCCTCAGCCTGATAGAGACCTGCTATCTTCGAATGGACAAACAAGTAGTGCCCCGACTATGGAATAGAAAGAAATCAAGTTAGAACTTCAAAAGTACACTCTACATTCGATCAAGATCGGGGAGGATCAATTACCTCAAGATAGGCGATGAAGAACTTATTGAACCTCTCTACATTTTTCTTCTGAATCATCTTGTCGATGATAGGTAGGAGAATGCTTTTCCGCATCAGAGAATGGACGACCTCTCGATCATCTAGCGAAGCTTGCTCTTCGTCAAAGCTCTCACCAACAGAATTCCTGACCTTCCTCCTGACTCTCTTTCTGATGGCCTTCCTCTTCTTCTCAGTAACCTCTTCCTATTCAAGAGGTTTAGGGGCAGCAACTTCATCGGGCAGGGTCAAATTCAGTGCTGCAATGATAGTTTCTAGAGCAAGCACGGCCTGGATTGGCATGGTCGAGCTCGGCTCTTCGATGCGAGCCTTTTTTGATGGTTCTCTGGTAGAACTACCCTTCCTCTTGAGGGACTTGATTTTCTTTGCCAGGCGATTTTGTTCTTCGGGAGTCATCTTTGCAATAGAAAAGATTAAAGTTAGAAGAAAAATAATGCATGATCGATTGGTTACAGGGACTACCTGTCAGATTAAGGAGGCTAAGATCAAGGTTAAATAAAGTTTGATCGTCCAGAAGCTCGAAAATCAAAGAAGCTCAATAGTTCTTCAGTCTGTCAGTCGAGTCTCGACTTCTTTTTCAATCCTAAAAGCTCAACAGGCCAAATCTCTAATATGCCCCCAAGAAGAAAGTCCTAATTCTAAGGAGGGACACAAAAAAAAAATTCTCCTTCTAATTGTGAATAGAAGAAAGAGCACCCTTAAGCAATCCCTTCTTGTCGAACTAGAAAGAGACATACCATCAATCTTTGACAATAGAATGATATTTAAAAGTGAAGAAGTTGCTGAACAAAAAAATGGTAGGTCAGACATCAGCCATGATGCATAAGAAAAAAAATCCTATGACGAACCTAAACGAGTTCGGCACCATAGCGGCAAAAAAAATGTTCAAAAATTTAAATAGGTTTCTACGAAAGGAGGAATTGATAATTGAAGTCTGACATAAAGGGTTTCAACATACAGGCAAATGCGGCCTGAAGGAGGAGAGCAGGCTCGATCAGAAGGACCGAAAAGCTCGAGATCATACTCGAAAGGGATCCTAAATTGGACTCTAATCAAAGAAAGATCGTCATGTCGAAGTTGGCTAGGGATGGTGTCTGGAATAAAAGGAGGTCAAGATATTTCTACAGACTTGAAGTTCTTAAGGGATGAATCCATCATGGCCAGATGAGCCGAACCCCCGAAACAGGTTGACTAAGATTCTTCAGCAGACATATGGATCAAATTAGGCTTGAAAAAATCCTCCAAAATTTAAGAAAAATAAGATTCAAGACTTCTTTGAAGAAATCAAAAGGATAAGGCATAAAAGATATAGGAATAATCAAAAGAGGAGTTTAGGAACTAACCTAATTAGATTGAGGAAAACAAAGAGGCAACGGGTGCGATGGAAATTGAACAAGAAGACACTTGGGATCGGAGAAAGTGATGGAAGATGCCGAAACTTTCAAGCAAGAAGAAGATGAAAACCAGAGGAAAGAGGCGAGAAACTTGAATGAAATAAGGTCCTAGAGGAAGAAGATGAGCTTAAATATCCCAAAGAGCCCAAGGCAGTTATGATTGCAGGTCTCCTCTAGCCGATCTCTGGTTGATGCATGTCCCACTCATCATGGCAAAGGGCGGACAATAGATGAAACCTTAATTATGCCACACTTTAAGCAGAATTTCGATAGGAGTTTCGAAAAATTATCTTTTTGGATCACCTCATGTTGAAAAGGTTTCGGTGCCGGTATGGAAAAAACCAAAACTTTCCATCCAACAAGCATGAAAATTAGAAAAGAACTTCAGCAGTTGCTTTCTTTTTACTGCCTTCCTTCGAACTTCAAACTCGAGGGTGGAGGAACTATTGTTGGGGTTAAACCCACTCCTACCAAAGTTCGACCTGACATCTGGTCCCAAGGCAGTCCTATGATGGGCAATCATCAACCCGCCAGCTGATCTTCAAGGCTCCATGAGTAAACTCCAGAGCCCGTAACACGCTGTAGACCTTGCCCAGATGAGTTTGGTGGCTGATCATGAAAGCAGTCGAGTTTCTTTATTATTAGTGGCTTGCTTCGTTCAAGCTTCCTTTTTGATGAACTTGAATAGTGAGAAAAATTATCTAAGCAGCTGGCTAAACATTCAATTCCTGCATAATCTGGCCTAGTCGACCTTGAAGCTAGTAGAATCCCCATTTAACCAAATCCTCCTTAGTTTCTTCATTACAGATTGTATCTCACGATAAGAGCCATAGATTGACTGAGCTTCTTCTTAGACATAGTTCTAAGCCCTACAAGAGATAACAGATCTTGACTTCATGATATTTGGAATCTCGTGCATGAAGAACAAAGTTAACAAGAGGACCTCATCTTCAAATTAGCCACTTGCAAGCCACCTTGAAACTCTCGATCGAACTCCCTCCAGTCGGCAAGGACTCCTTTCAGCCGAATTTCTTGCATTCGCCCATAGAACTCCCTCCAATCACCTAGAAGAACTTCTTTCGATCGAACTCCTTGCAGTCATCCATAGAACTCCCTCCAGTTGCCTAGAAGAACTTCTTTTGATCGAACTTCTTGCAGTCGCCCATAGGGCTCTCTCCAGTCACCAAGAAGAGCTCCCTTCAATCTCCCACAAGGCTCCTTCCGATCAAACTCCCTCCAGTCACCAAGAAGAGCTCCTTCCGATCGAACTCTTTGCAGTCATCCAAAAAGATCCCGTTGTCTATGCAAATTCAACCCCTAGCTTAGTGTGAGCCAATCTACATGTAGATGACCTAGGAAAAGTTTAAACTTTTTTAGAACTATTGTAATGTAAAGCCCTTCAATACTGATAGATGCTTCATCCAAACTTCAGTCATTGATCTCCAATAGACCGGCATGTCGTGATAATGGATACCATCTTTCGTAACAAACTTTATGTGGTTTCAATCGACCCACTATCAGATAGTTATAGCTGTCCCCATCAATTAGTTAGGACCTCCATCTGTATAAAGGACCCTCTAGATACGTTTTCTCTCGAAGCTTAAAACTTTGCTTTATTTTTCTTGAGCACACCATTTCTGTTGGCCAAAAGAGCTGACTTGATCGTTGGAGGATTCTACTGGAACCACCCCCAGTTCTGGTTAGAACTTATCTTACAGATCACCGATGGCTATCTCATCTTCTCTAGCTCTAGATCATCCCGACGTCAACCAAATTTGTACCAATAGATTCAATCCTAAAGGAAGATATAGCTTGAGTATGAGTTTGGTGATTATTCAAAATTAAGATACAATCTTGGATGATAATATGAATTAGCAATAATTCTACATTGTGATTAATTTGGTACTTTAACCATTGAGCATAAGTTGAACAGGTATATCTTTATACTGTTGGTAGTCTGGTGATAAGTGAAGCATGTGAAAAATTTTGTATAAGATGGTATGGGAGCAAACATAGTATGGAATGGAATAATAAACTATATGAAATTATTATTTAATAAATATTATGCTAATAAAAATGATTTTATAGCAATGATTAATTTAAAATATTAATTATAGATTATGGATGTAATTAATATATCTTCAAAGATTATTTTAATTGAAATTATAAGATAGTTGGGACTTCCAAATCCGGTATATGGAGTGAAAGTAACTAAAGGATGGTATGTAAGATCATATATAGAGGTGACTATTAATAGAGGAGAGCAACCTTATAAAACTTTTAGATCAATGGGTCTTCTAAGTGTAAAGCAATTAAAGTTAGAGGAGCAAAGGGCAATTTATGCTCGAAATAATCTAAAGTATCATTTTCATTTTGAAGTGTGAGATGTTAATTTTGAGGATATGGAGTACAAGCATTCTTTTTAAAGAGTAAGATTAAAGTATAATGCTATGAGCGCTGAACTTCAATAGCTAAGGTCAGAGTATGAAAGAATAAGTGATATGAATAGAAAGCATCTTGATCAATGTTCTGCCTTGGGACGTCAGTTAAGAAGATTGAGAGAGGGACTTCCTCCAGATACAGAATCTTCTTCTAGAGAAAACTAAGGTTAGGAGGAAAGAAAGATGATACTGATATGGACAAATGGGCCATCGAAGAAAGGAATTATCCAAATAAGGTTCTAGTTAAAAGTCTTCGATCAAATCCTAATGTTTTACTTACTGATGTACAAGCAAACAAAATGAAGACTAGTACTAGAGGACAAGATGTTATATTCAGCAAGACTAAATGTTGAAGCAAGAAGGATGATAGGAGATGTACAAGTAATCCTTAATGTGAAATCAAGTATGATTTAATATTGTCTAGAATGAGTTTATGCATATTTGATGATTTAAATATTTTAATTTGAATTTATTTAAGTGCTAGTTTAGGTAATAAGACATGGGTTCAAGCATTAAAAAAAAAAATTCAATGCATTGAAAGTTTAAGAATTTGTAAGTTGTGATCTATAGTTTTAAGCAATTACAATGTGGATGTTCAAAGACAAGAATGATTTCCATAAATATTTGGTATTTAGTAAGATTAATGGATCAGAGTAGCACAGTAGAAGAGTGATGGAATTATATTTCCAATGTAATAGAAGTAATTGAAATATATAAAATGTAAGAACCAAGTTATTATTTTTTGAAAGAAATTTGATGTATTTTGATCATGGTAATATTGTGAGAAATAAAGGTTCTAGTAGGTCAAGTAGAAGGCTATTCTAGAGTTCAAAAAAATAAAATTAGATGTAAGCTATTAAAGGAAAGGAAAGAATCAGCAAGAATTACAAAATTTGATATTTGAAAGAAATGTAATAAATTTAATGATTTTGAGATCTCGGGAATGTCTTTGTTATGTGCAAGTAATAATCATGCAAATTCTTAATAGAATTTTGTGATTTGTAATATGGAGTTAGCAATGTCAATTTTAGAATCTGAAGATAATTTAAACTGGAAGGTGCAAATTTTGATGATAAAATTTATTTAAGGGGAGGAGGAATGTAACACCCTGAACTAGCAAAATGATAATTTAAGAAATTTCATTTCTATTTAGCATTCACGTGCATGTGGTATTTGTATTTTCTATGGTGTACTTGAGCATTTAAATGATAATTAAGTAGTAGTAATGAAGTAAGAATCTAAAGGTTAATTAAGTAGGAGAGTCATTAAAGAGTTGGATAAATAATTATGGCATTTAAGTCAAATTTTGGTAAATATTGAATATATAATGAATAATATTTTGAAGAATATTTAAAGTAATCTTTATTGGTGTGGTAATTTTGAAGCACAAACTTTTGATCAAAAGTAATTTCTGAGATCTAGGGGAATGGTTCGACTCCACCTTAGGAGGGGTCGACTCCATTGCAGAGAAACAAAGAGAAGTTTCAGGAAGAAGTCTAAGATAGCATGCTTTGGGGTCGGCTCAGCCTTGGAGGGGTTGACTCGTTTTCTATGGGGTCGACCTAAAAGATGACTTATTTTGAGAAGGGCCGACCCAATTGTCGACCTATGCTGTTGGGGTTGACTCATGTTTTAGTAGGGTTGACTCGAGTTGTGGAAAAATTAGAGAGGGTTTTAGCCGAAGTGTTTTAAGTCAGGATTTAAAGGATTTTTCTTGGGATGACTTAGTAACTTGAGAACATAAATAAAAAGCTAGAAAATTAGCTGGGTAACACCTAAGTAAGTTAGGAATTTGTGAGATTTTCTTGAATTGACACATAGCAAGCTTCTCCTCTAAACTATTCTTTTCCTAAAGGGTAGTCACTGGTTCTTTTTCCTATTGTTTGGATTTCTAAGTTATCCAGAGAAGATGGAGGAGGGAAGAGAGCTAGAGAAGGTAGGTTCTTGAGTCAAAAATCAAGGAAAAAATTAGTTAGGAAGAGAGATTTGTGATGAACAAGGTGGAAGGAAGATGGAAAGTTGCTGAAATTAAGAAAGCAAGAAATCTATTTTTTTTCTGGTAGTAGGATTTTAAATCCTTTGAGGTAAGAATTTTAGTCCCCAGGCAAGATTTAAATTAAAGCTTCAATCCTCATTTCTACATGAGAGGTGTTAGTAAACCAAATTGTGAGTTTCAACCTGAAATTTAAGATGAATTATGCTGTTGATCTTGCTGGAATTATCTGAATGGTTTAGCAATTAGTTGAAACTATATTGGCTAAACTTGGAGTCAATTGTAAAAATGAAATATAGTTAAATTTCTAAAAATTCTAAGTTATGTTGAGGTTTATTTAAACCTAAGCTAAAGTAAGCAAGAAAAATTTAAAGAATCAGCATAAAAGTAAAGTATGCATAGTTATGATCATGAATTTTATAGGATAATATTAATCAGTGTTTATCGATGTTATAAGAGAAGAAAAGAGTTAGAAAAAGGTGCTTTGAGTAAATCAATTAGCTAGTGGTGCAATAGGTATTAGAGATGAGTGGATTTTCCTATATAGCCTTGGTGTTTTTTTTCATATGATTGACTATAAAAGGTATTCATTTTTAAAATTAAGTCTAATCTTTATTGTCTTCAGCTTATATATATACATATATATATATATATATATAATTTAGCAAAGAGAAAGTGATTTATTTCAGCTCAGCAGTTTTCTTTCAATTCAGCAAATTCTATTAGCTTGGCAAATTTGTTTTAGCTCAACAAAGCTTTCTTTTAGCAAAGATGGTTTATTCTATGGTTTTATGCTTATTTGGATCATGCATATTTAAAAGTATATCAGAAACATAGTCATATAATATGATGATGAGTATTATAGCTATATTTTCCTATTTTCTCATTATTAGATTGATTATTCACTTACGGACCAAGATCTCAACACCCCCCCCCCCCCCCCCCGCCGTTCTTTTTATTGCAATTTTGAAGTATGATAGCTAGGTATAGAATTAAGTTAGTAGCACTTTCATTAGCTAAAAATAGACTTGGCCATGTTTACCAATGGAATGTTTGACATGTTAAAACTATTTATGTTAACTAGTAAAAGGAATACATTATAGAATGTAGTTCAACTATTTATATTAGAAACTATTAAATATGCTTTATTTTGAGTGGCTTGTATAATGTATATTTTGGGATGTTGATTTATATTTGAGCAATTTATGTTATTGATGAGAGGGTTGTGTTTTACGATGTTTTTTGTATTTGAGCTAAGTGTGATAGCTTGTAAAAAGAATATCATTTTATAATGTACCACATAATTGAGATCAAAGTAGGATGTTATATGATTGTAGAGAATCTTAAGTATATTTTTATTTATGAATCATATATACAAAGTGTGGTTTATAAATGAAATTTTGAGTGGATTTTAGGAAAGGTTATGTTAATTTGAATGCTTGTGTTGCAGATTGAAGAATTGGTTGAATTAAATGAAAGCAGATTATTAAATGAAGTTATAGTTTAGCTCAGTTATAAGTTAGAAATCCTCTTTTTTCCTTAGTTAAGGGTGGGGTGTGGCACCATCGCCCAGTCTAGGTATGGGGTGTTACACTATTGCCGATGTGGGCGTATAAGATAGCCAATACTTTTGGATATGATGACCTAGCCTAGGGTGTACCCAGGGCTTTTTGTGAGGCACGGTGGCCTAGCCTGAGGCATGCCCAAGGCTTTCTCAAGGTTCATTAGCCGGCATAGGCCTACTCTTCCTCGAAGTTTAGAGTCTTCTGCCGATGTGGGCATATGAGATAGCCAAGATTTTTCAGGCATGGTGACTCAGCCTAGGGTGTGCCCAGGGCTTTCTATGAGGTGTGATGGCCCTACTTAGCTTGAGGCTCTGCTTCTCTAGACTACTTCACTCGATAGTATTTTTTTATATAAAAAGAATTAGAGTTTCATTGTAGGATCAAAATTGGATGGTGCACCTTACTGGTAGTAGGGACAGAGATTGGCAGAATTCCAAGTGGGGGGGAGAAGCATCTCATCTAATTATTCTAGGCCATACACCCTGAAACATACTACCTCAGCAACATAGTATGGTCATTCCTAGTTGGGTTATTGCTTCTCTTATTCAATGAGTTGGCTAGTTTCGACCCTTCTGAGCACCAGGTCTCCAGATCGGAGGTGCTTCTTCTTTACTCTAAAATTGTAATAGTGTACGATGTATTGTCGATACACCACCATCCTAACCCATGCCTTCTCTCAAACTTTCTCTAGAAGATCTAGATTTGCTCGCAAGTCTTCTAAATTCCTTTGTGTGTTGAAGGTCTCTACTTGATGAAGGGATAGGCCTATCTCCACCAAAATAACTGCCTCAATTCCGAAGGCAAGGTTAAATGGCATCTTGTCTATCAGAAACTGGTGCATGGTGTAGTATGCCTAGAGAATGCTATATAGTTCATCTATCTAGAGTCCTTTGGCCATATCCAACCGGGTCTTCAAGCCTTGAAGGATGATCTAGTTGTTTACTTTAGCTTCTCTATTTGTTTGTGGATGTCCTATGGAGGTGAAGTGATGGTTGATATGGAGTTCTTGGTAGAACTCATGGAAGGAGGCATTGTCAAATTGTCGATCAATCATTGTTAGTTATGATGATCCAAATAGGCTAAAGCAATAGATGATGCTCCTCCAGACAAAGTCATGGACGTTCTTTTCAGTGATTTAGACGAGTGGCTTGAGTTTGACCCACTTGATGAAGTAATTGATCACCACACTTAGAAATTTTCTTTATCTAGCAGCCGTAGAAAAGGACCAAGGATGTCCATCTCCTATTGAGCGAATGGCCAAGGAGAATAGATTGGAGAAAAAGAGGTTGCTGGTAGATGCTGAATGTTCGAGGGTCATTGGTACCGATCGTAGCACTTCATGAACTCGATTGCATCCTCACAAATGGTTGGCCAGCAGTAGCCTTGCTGCAAGACCTTGTATGCTAAGGTTCTATCCGCTAAGTGGTTGCCATAGATGCCTTCATGAACCTCATGCAAGGCATATCTAGCCTCGAAGGGTTAGAGATTGTGAAGGAGAGACATGGAGAAGGATCGCTTGTAGAGCTTTCCTTCATTTATCATGTATCATATAGAATAGAATTGGATTCTCTATGCTTTAGTCTGATCTTCTGAGAGCGATCCATCCTGTAGGTACTAAATTAGTAGATCTATCAAGCTAAGCTCATGGTCCACCTATAGAACTTGGGTCAGCTTCTCCTCGATGCTGTGTTTTTTAGGGTCTCTAAGTAGGCTACCTTCTAGATGTCGACATACTCTAAGGTCACTAGCTTTGATAGCAGATCTGCCTAGACATTCTCCAATCTAAATATCTACAAATTTTTGAATTTGTTGAAGGAAGGGATGATTTTCATATCTTTTTGTAGATATTTCTTTATGGAAAGTGCTTTAGCCTTGTAGTCTCTCTGAACTTGGCTAACCACCAGCTGAGAGTTACTGAACACTCAAACAAACTGGACCTTGAGCTCCTGAGTGAGCTTTAGCCCAGCCAGGAGTGATTCATACTCCATCTTATTGTTTAAGATTTTGAAGTCAAAATGGAGGGCTTGCTCCACTGCAATGCTATCAGGACTGGCGAGAATTAACTCAGCCTTGGTGCCTCTGACATTGGATGATCCATCAACGTGCAGCATCCATAGGATCGCAAGCATTGAGGCAGGGGGTTCTAGTGTGGTCTCAATTTTCTCTAGAAGTGTACACTCTACAAGAAAATTAGCCAAAGTCTGGATTTTGATAGATGGTTGGGGTTGATAATGAATATCGAACTCTGCAAGCTCCATGACCCACTTGGTCAATCTCCCCGAGGTGTCAAACTTTTGCAAGACTTGCCTAAGGGGATCGTCAGTCAACACGATGATGGAGTGCACCTAAAACTAGGGTCGAAGCTTTCATGTTGAAATCACTAGGGCGTAGATGACCTTTTCCATCATGGGATATCTAGTCTCTACATCTCTCAGTATCTTGCCTGTATAGTAGACAGGCATTTGCACACACTTTCTTTTGGATGAGGGTACTGAACTTATAGCCATGGGGGAGATGGTAAGGTATAGGTACAACATCTCTTGATAGATGGTCTGCTCAGGAGTGGTGCTGAGATCAGATACTCCCGAAGCTAATCGAAGGTGGACTGGCATTCTATCATCCATTGAAAATTCTTTATCTATTTTAGGCCTTAAAGAATTATAGGCACTTCTCTACTGATCTAGCCATGAATCTATTTAGTGCAGCCATATGTCCTACGAGACACTGCACCTCCTTTCGAGTCTTCGAGGGTGATGTTTTCATGATGGCTCAAATTTTCTCTGAGTTTGCTTCAATTCTATGGTGGGTAACTAAGAAATCGAGAAATTTTCCTAATTCTACCCCAAAGGTGCACTTGCTCGATGTGAACTTCATGCAATATTTTCTTATGGTTCGGTAGATTTCTCGAGGTCTATAATATACTACTCTCCCTGGCAACTCTTTGTTGGGAATAGTGTCCTAAAATCAATCATCAGTCTATTGATGGTTGAGCTGTCTATTGTAACTGTATATGAATTATTAATAGATAAAAGTTATTTTGGTCTTTTTTATCATAAATTTTTTCATCTTTTAATAAACTCCTGTATTGTGATGAAGTCCTTAGGACTATTTAGAATCGATAAAAAAAAAATTATCATTTAGTTCTTAAACTTATTCGTAATCAAATGATCCGTTGTTACTAAAGACGATAATGTTTATCGAGTGTAGGTCATTGTGTGCCATATAGATTGGTTGTCCTCTTAACCAAGAAGTGTGGAGAAACTGAGATAGCATGCAGGTGAGATGTAGGGATACATCTGCACTAAACATGACTGACTCTGGAGCTTTTCTGCTATCAAGATTTACTCTAATGGAATATGGATATAACTATCCCTCTAACTTAAGATCACTATGGTGACTTTTAAGCACCTTACTATGCTTTGGTGTCAGACTAACTGAATTTTTCATTCAGTGATGGAAGGTTTCTAGGCATAGTCAAGTACCTAAAAAATTAGTGTGTGAGGCAAGATGGGATTGACCATTCTGGCTTAGGAGCTATGTTCAATTGTATTTCAATTTACCAAATTCTTGATCAGGATAGTCCTAGTGAGAGATCATAAGACTGATTACTTTGAGATACAATCTGGATGTACTTTTCAGGTTGACAATTTAACTCTGAATCATTCTAATACACAAAAATCAAAGAGATAAATTATGTGGTAATTATATTCACGTAGATTCTGAATATTATAATTATGACTATTCAATCTATTCGGACATCGAGTACTATTGTTAGATGGTTACTTTGATTAGTATAGGAAGTGGTTCCTATGCTACCAGCTTAAGTTTGAACCTATAGAGTCACACACATTAGAGATTCCTACCTGATTTGATGGCTGGTGAAGTATCCTATTAGACTGAAACTCTATAGTTAAGAGTTTCACTAGATTGGGACTTTTCGACTAAGAGTCCTATTGGGCTGGGACTCTGAGTCCTGACGGTCAAGGACTCTATGATCAGGAGTTCCACTAGACTGGAACTCTTCGACTAAGAGTCCTACTACTCTAAGACTTTGAGTCCTACTTTTCTAGGACTCTATGATTAAGAGTCTAGACTCTATGATTATAAGTTTCACTCATTTCGAACATCGAGATCAAGAGTCCCACTGGTTTGGGACTCTTTGATCCAAAGTTTTATTTTGATGGAACTCTATTATCTAGACACCCACTGAATTTGGACTCTATATTTATGAAAAATTTAATTAGTAATTTGATCACTAATTAACTTAATTTTATTGAGTAATTATTTTTAGATCAAGTCTAATTGAATCGGATTCAGCTGGATTTGATCCGATTAGGTTATGAGATGACCTAATCACTGAGAAGATTTGATCCCTAATTTGATCAAGAATTAGGATTAATTAATTTTTAATTTAATTAGGATTTAACTAAGCCTAATTAAGTCTAAATGAGTTAGATTTAATCTACTCTAATTGGGCCTAACCAATTTGGATTGGATTAGTCTAATTGGATGAGATAATTTGAGACTTGTTTACCTAGTCTTTCCTTGCGCCACTCTTATCTTTGCATCATATTTTTCTCCACGAGAAAGATGTTCTCATGAATGATTTTCTACACAAAAGAAGGCTTGCACCCTCCCTTCTCACACTGAAAAAGGATATGTTTTATCTTGTTAGAATTTGAATTCAAATGGGATTTCAATTCAAGTGGCTAACTTCTTATCTAAACTTCTCCCTCACACCACCTTGTTTTCTATGCTCTATATTAAATTATGTGAATTTTTTTGGTGTGCAAAAAACATTTGAGACTCCTACCTCTAGTGTGTAAGCCCCTTCCCAGCATAAAAAAAAAACAAAGAAAAAAAAATCAAAGGAAGAAAATTTGAGAGAGAAAAGTAGGCGCTAGGGTTTGAGTGCTGTGCTGCCCTAGTTCCTGATCTAGGATTTTTTATTTGATTTCATAAGATCTGAGCATTAGATATTTATGAGATTTTTTGGAGTAATTTCTCATCCTCTTTTCTACCCATGCTACTGATCTAGAGCATCCAAAGTTTTGGTGGAGGAAGATTGAAATTATTTGATCAGATCTAGCTGTCAAGAGCCTCAATCATCGAGCTAGCACTTTAGAGGAGCCAATTGAGATCAGGATCTCGTGTGGACCATCTATGGAGGCTAGATGCATGTGTGACTATATCATGATAATCAGATCTTCCTGATGATTAGATTGATAGTGACTCGATTGTGGAGATCATCTATCCATGTAAGGTAACATATTCTGAACACGTAGCATGGTAAAAGTGTTTTATTACTCATAGCCTTTTATTTTCATATTTCATTACATGCATGTATATCATATTAGATTCTAATAATGTAGGATTTATAGATTAGATCTATAACTTTTTATAAATTAATTAGATTAATTTTTATTTTTATTGTGATTAAATTTTGAAAAAAATTCAAAAGTAGAGCTAGAAACCTTGCATGCATCCCTACAATGGTATCAAAGCATCCAAATTTTTTAATATGATATATATGCATATTTAGATTATTTTTTAGATTAGATTTAAATAATAATCTAATTTTTAAATCTAAAAATAAAATTATGATCGCACGGACTGTAGGTTATCTTGTTGTAGGGTTTACCTCCTACAGTGTACAGGTTGTCCTAATACGTTACTGATCTAAACATTGATTATAAAATTTTAGATCTAATCTAATAATTTTTATGATTTGATTAAATGATTTTAATCTAATAATCATGAATAAGTATTTATATTATATCTAATTTAATTCATAATTTTTATGTATTGTACATAGATCTAGATTAAAACCTATAATTAGTACTATTTGTAAAATGAGCCGACCTAATTTTTAAAATGGATCGACCTATTTGGTGAATAGTGCTAAGTTGTGTTGAACCTTTCAAAATTTTAAAAAATATTTTTGAAATGTCAAATCCCAACCCTCGGTCCAAAAATTTAATTAAAAATTAAGTATGATGAATTAGGATCTAGAATTATGAATTAAAGATCCTAAGTCATTGATCATAAAATTTGGATTATTGAATTAGATGAATTAGATCCATTAATTGGGTTAAACCTAAGGTTAGTTAAAGAATGGACTAAATTAGAGTAATTGATCAAATCTAACCAAATATTGATTTAAATTAGATCAAGGACTCTTTAGACTCCATTATAATAGTTGTAGTTGGTCAAGTCCTTGAGTTTAATAAGGATCAAATAGACTTGATTCATGACTACATGGTCAAACCTGAGATTACTAGATTGATCAAATTAAAACTAATGAACCAGATGGTGTCTAAGGTAAGTTTGGCAGTTCAGACTAGTGGTTTTTAATTGAGAGCTACTCATACTAATTTTGATCCTTGATGAGTTAATGGCATATCTTTTCTACTGATCTCACTTACCTAGTCGTCCTGATAAATTAGGTTTTGATTAGATCACTTGATAATTTGGGCTCATCCATGTCAATTAGGTAAATCAATGTGACTGATTTAGGTGCTCCTAATGCCAACTTTAATTAGGTCCTTGTTTATCTAACTTGGTGAAGTCAGTGAAAGGATTGAAATCAGCTAATAAAATTATCATTCATAATATGATGATTTGATGGTATCTTTCTAATGGTGGTCAAGTTGGCCAGACAAAATCGGACCTGATCATTTGTTGATCAAATGTACCAAATATGGTCATGTTAATGGTTGGACCTAACTGAATCTTTTTAATGGAGGCCAAAGCCTATTGATTAGGTTTTTGAGGTAAAATTAAAATTACTAAAAGTTGTTTAGAAAAATAATTGATTATGAATCTACCCATAGGTGTACATGGGTTGACCAACCAAAGTTAGGATCGTGTGTAGTTTGTATAGATTTCAGTACCCACTAAAAAAATAAAGTAATTCTACAAATTGGAGGTAGAGGCTATCAGTTCGTATAAAATAGTGGAAGAACCTTTAGACTAAAGTCCAAATCTTTAAGATTAATAATTTATATACTAATTAGGTTTAGCTTTTCTTAATGCAGATATGGCCACTATTCTATCGCTTCGATCATTGTTAGATAATGATAAATTGATGGGATTCAACTTTAATAGCTGGTATCGAAAGTTGAAAATTATTCTGAAGCATGAATGGATCTTGTATGTATTGACTAATCCGGCACCTGAGGAGCCAACCCCAAATGCTAGAAGAGTGGTCAGAGATATTTACCAGAAGTAGCTCAATGATCGTACCACTCTTCAATAAATCATGCTGGAGGCAATGAATGATGAGTTCAGCCA
This sequence comes from Cocos nucifera, assembly GCA_006176705.1. NCBI lineage: Eukaryota > Viridiplantae > Streptophyta > Magnoliopsida > Arecales > Arecaceae > Cocos > Cocos nucifera. The sequence goes on from QRFJ01000317.1 coordinate 1,387,425, forward strand.
TAAGTTCGAAAATGCCTAGCCATAAGACATGCTTCAAATGTTGAACATCTTCTTTGGCATGCCTGACGATGTTGAGAGGCATAAAACTAGTTATGCCATTTTCAATGCTCAGAAGAGGGATGAGACGTCAGTCCTCAATCATGTATTATATATGATCGAGATGATTGAATGCCTGAGTAAGCTGGGCTTCCCCCTACATGAGTAGTTCAGAATGGATGCGATCATGAATTTCTTGTCCAAGTCCTTCCCTTTTTTACTCATTTTCGAATGATAAAGCTTACAATGAACTATCATGATTTATTGGGATTGCTGCAGAACTTTGAAAAGGATCATCAACTCCATAAGAAGATGGTGAATGTAGTGGAAGGATCTTCTTCTAGTCGTCGACTCTTTAAGGAAGGAAAGAAGAAGAAGAAGAAGAAGAAGGTGCAGTCGCACGCTGGGATGTCTACACAAGGTCAGACCAAAAAGTGCAAGTCTGATCAGAGTCAGGTGGAGTGCTTCTTCTGTAAGAAGTAGGAGCATTGAAAGAGAAACCATCCTTAATACATTACCTTCCTGGATTCGAACAAGCCAAGAAAGAAGTAAGTTGTTGCTGGATAAGATAATTATATGATAATACCTTACAACTTTTCTATATGTGATACTATTGCTTAGGTATTAGATACCGAAAAATCTTATCATATTTGTAATTCGATGTAAGTTTTGCAGATTAGTAGGAGATTTGATGAAGGTGAGAGGTTCCTAAATATTGAAGATGGAAGAAAAGTTTCAATTCTAGCTTTAGGAATCATAAACCTTGTAATCAATTTTTATCATTTTTATGATTATCATTTTTGTCTAAATTTTTTATTGAATCTTATTTTTGTAGGCCTTTTGACCAAGAATAATTATTAATTTTTAATAAAAAAATTATAATATTATTTTAAATGGTGTTATGATTTATGTTGAATAATTAAATAATAGTATTTACTTGCTATCATAACCTATTAACATGGTCCAATCCACTAGTAAATGCCCTAGAATAAATGATATGTTAGAAGTCTACCTTTGGTACTATAAGCTAGGTCATATCAACAAGAACAGATTAAACAGGTTGGCTCAAGAAAGAATTTTTGAAGTCAGTGATTGTGAATCACTTCCGACCTGTAAATCCTATCTTCTTGAAAAAATGACCAAGTCATCTTTTACTAGAAAGGATGAGCGAGCAAGTGAACTCTTAGGTCTGGTACATACTGATGTATGTAGACCTATGAGCTCAAGTGCTAGATGTGGATATTTTTACTTTATAATCTTCACAAATGATCTATTGAGGTATGGATATGTCTATTTAACGAAGCATAAGTCAGAGTCATTTGAAATGTTCAAACTATTCCATAATAAGGTAGAAAAGTAAACTAAAAAAGTATTAAAATTCTTCGATCTGACCGAGGGGGTGAGTATCTTTCCAGTAAATTTTTGACATATCTAAGAGAGAATAAAATTTTCTCCCAATGGACTCTTTTTGGAACACCACAGCATAATGGTATGTCTGAAAGGAGGAATCGGATCTTGTTGAACATAGTTCAATCCATGATGGAGTTTGCTGGTCTGCCAATCTCTTTATGGGGATATACGCTCGAGTTAGCTTATTACATTTTGAATAGGATTTCAAGTAAGTTTGTTTTCAAACCACCATATGAGATATGGACAGGATATAAGCCAGTACTCTCATACCTTAGGATTTAGGGGTGTCTGGCTTATGTCAAACGTTTAGTAACGAACAAGCTTGGACCTAGGTCTGACAAGTGTTATTTCATAGGATATCCAAAAAAGATCAAATGGTATTATTTCTATCTCACTAATGAGCAAAAGGTGTTTGTCAGCCTTAAGATAATTTTTTTAGAAAAAGAGTTTTTTGGTGAAGGAATTAATGCTTCTAAGATCGAACTTGAGGAAGTTCAGTAGATGAAAAAATTGACATAAGTAGCTGAACCTGAACTGGATTTGATGAGTCAGACCCAGAGCCTATTATACCTATATCCTTAAGACAGTCTGATAGAGTACCACGTCAACCAGACAGATACTACAGTTTCTTAGTCCCAAATGGTGATCCTGTCAAACTCAATGAGAATGATGAGGATCTGATCACTTACATGGATGCAATATAGAAATCCGACCCTAAGAAATGGCTTGATGCTATGAAATTTAAAATAAAATCCATGAAGGTCAACGATGTATGGACATTGATTGACTCACCCGAAGGAGTAAAATGCATAGGGTGTAAGTGGATCTTCAAGAAAAAAGGGGGCATAGACGAGAAGGTGGAGATCTATAAGATCCGTCTGGTTGCCAAGAAGTATCATCAATGTTATGGTATAGACTATGATGAGACATTTTCTCCTATGGCAATGCTCAAATTTATTTGGATCATGCTTGTGATAGCTGCCCATCTAGACTATGAGATCTGGTAAATAGATGTGAAGATAACTTTTCTAAATGGAGAGCTGGACGAAAAGGTATATATGATACAACCTAAAATATTCACATCCATAGATGAGTCTATGATGTGCAAGCTTCAAAAATTCATTTATGGACTGAAGCAGAGATCTTGGAGTTGGAACATACATTTTGATAGGATGATCAAGATGTATGGCTTCATTAAGAATGGAGAGGAGCCCTGCATATACAAGTAGGCTAATGATCCAATGGTTGTATTTCTAGTATTGTATGTGGATGATATTCTCTTAATCAAAAATGATATCCCTACAATACAAGGAATAAAGATCTGGCTGTCATCATAGTTTTCCATAAAGGATCTAGAAAAAGCTTCCTACATCTTAGGAATGAAGATCTATAGAGATAGATCTAAAAGGTTGCTTGGGTTATCCCAATCCACGTACATTGACACTATGCTTAAGAGGTTCAGTATGAAAAATTTTAAGAAGGACTATCTACTGATAGGCCATGAAATTTCTCTCTCGAAGAGGAATTATCTGACAATACCTCAAGAGAGAGAGAGCATATGAGTAGAATTTCATATGCTTCGATAGTGGATTATATTATGTATGCCATGACATGGACAAGATCAGATGTGGCATACTCACTAGGGATAGTGACTAGATACCAATCTAATTCAGGAAAGAACCATTAGAATGTTGTTAAAATCATCTTGAAGTATTTGAGAAATACCAAAGATCAGTGGCTTATTTATGGTGAGTTGGATTTGAGACTTATGGGGTTTACAGACTTCAGTTTTTAATCTAACCATAATGATAGCAAAAGTGTATTCGAATATGTATTTATCCTTAATGATGGAGCTGTCTACTAAAAAAGTTTCTAGTAAATCATGGCTGACTTAGTTCGCGAGGCAAAGTATGCCGTTGCATCAGATGCTGCCAAAAAAGTGGTGTGACTAAAGAAGTTCATCACTAAGCTTAGAGTAGCATCCTTTCTTGATGGTCCAGTTCTGCTATACTATGATAGTTCTGGAGCCATTGCTCAGACGAAGGATCCGAAGGCATACCAATAGATAAAGCATATTCTGTGCCGCCACCATCTTATCCGAGAGATCATAGATCGAGATGACGTCGACCTTCAGAAGATCAATGGAAAAGAGAACATGGCTAACCCATTCACTAAAGCCATTGCGATCAAGGAGTTCGATGACTTCAAGTTGAAGATCGGTATTAGATACTGCACCGATTGGCTTTAGACCAAGTAAAAGATTGTTGAAAATAGTGTCTCAAAGTCAATCGTCAGTCTGCTGATGGTTGAGCTATCTATTATAATTGTATATGAATTATTAATAAATAAAAATTATTTTGACCTTTTTTATCATAAATTTTTTCGTCTTCTAATGAATTTCTGTATTGTGATGAAGTTCTTAAGACTATTTAGAATCGATAAAGAAGGATTTGTCATTTAGTCTTTAAACATATTTGCTATCAAATAATACGTTGTTACTAAGGATGACAACATTTATTAAATATAGATTATTGTGTGCCATATGGGTTGGTTGTCCTCTTAACCAAGGAGTATGGAGACATTGGTATGGCATACAGATGAGATGTAGGGTACATCTATACTGAACGTGATCGACTTTGGAGCTTTTCTACTATTAAGATTTGCTCTGATGGAATATAGGTATAACTATCCCTCCAACCTGACGTCACCACAGTGACTTCCAAGCAACTTACTATGCTTAGGTGTCGGACTACCTAAATTTTTAATTTAGTGATGAAAGATTTTTGGGCACAGTCAAGTACTTGAAAAGTTGGTGTGTGAGTCAAGATAGAATTGACCACTCCGGCTCAGGACTTGTATTCAATTATGTTTCAATTTAATAAATCCTTAGCCAGGATAGTCCTAGTGAGGGATCATAGGTTTAATTGCTTTGAGACATGATCTGAATGTACTTTTCAGGATTAACAGCTTAACTCTGAATTATCCTAATACATAGGGGTCAAAGAGATAAATTATGTGGTAACTATATTTACGTAGGTTCTGAATATTGTGATTGCGACTATTTGACCTATTCAAATATCAGGTACTATTGCTAGATGGTCACTTCAATTAGTATAGATAGTGATTCCGATGCTACTGGCTTAGGTTCGAACCTGCGGGGTTACACACATTAGAAGTTCCTATCTGATCTGATGGCTGGTGAAGAGTCCTACTGAACTGAAACTCTATAGTCAAAAGTTCCACTAGACTAGGACTCTTCGACTAAGAGTCCTACTAGATTGGAACTCTGAGTTTTGACTGTCCGAAACTCTATGATCAGGAGTTTCACTAGATTGAGAGTCTATGGTCAAGAGTTCCACTGGACTGAAACTCTTCGACTAAGAATCCTACTATTCTAAAACTCTGAGTCTTACTTATCTAAAACTCTGTGATTGAGAGTCTGAACTTTGTGATCATGAGTTTCACTCATTTCGAACACTGCGATCAAGAGTCCTACTTGTTTGAGATTCTTCGATCTATAGTTTTATTTTGATGGGACTCTATTATCCGAACATCCACTAGATTTAGACTCTATATTTATGAGAGATTTAATTAGTAATTTGATTGCCAATTAACTTAATTTTATAGAGTAATTATTTTTGGATTAAGTACAATTGAATTGGATTCAGTTGGGTTTGACCCAATTAGGTTATGAGATGACCTAATCATCGAGAAGGTTTGATCCCTGATTTGATCAAGAATTTGGTTTAATTAATTCTTTATTTAATTAAGATTTAATTAAGCCTAATTAAACCTAAATGAGTTAGATTTAATCTGGTATATTTGGGCCTAACCTATTTGGATTGGATTGGTCTAATTGGATGAGATAATTTGAGACTTGTTTGACCTAGTCTTTCCTTGTGCCACTCTTATTTTGCACCATATTTTTCTCCATGAGAAAGATGTTCTCGTGAATAAATTTTTGCACAAAAGAAGGCTTGCACCCTCCCTTCTCACACCTCAAAAGGATATATTTTATCTGTTTAGAATTTGAATTCAAATGGGATTTGAATTCAAGTGGCTAACTTCTTATCTAAACTTCTCCCTCACACCACCTTATTTTCTATGTTCTATATTAAATTATGTGAATTTTTTTGGTATGCACAAAACTTCTAAGACTGCTCCCTCTAGTGTGTGAGCCCCTTCCCAACATGAAAAAAATAAGAAAAAAATTAGAGAAAGAAAAATTAAAAGAGAAATGTAGGTGCTAGGGTTTGAGTGTTGTGCTGCCCTAGTTCCTGATCTAGGATTTCTGATTTGATTTCATAAGATCTGAGTGTCAGATATTTATGAGATTTTCTGGAGTACTTCCTTATCCTCTCTTCTACCTCTGCTGTTGATCCAGAGAGTCCAAAGTTTTGATGGAGGGAGATCAAAATTTTTCGATCAGATCTAGCTGTCAGGAGCCTCCATCATCGAGCTAGCACTCGGAAGGAGCCGATCAGGATCTCATGTGGACCATCCATAGAGGCCAAATGCATGTGTGGCTACATCGTAATGATTAGATCTTTCTGGTGATTAGATCAGTGGTGATTCAATTACGGAGATTATCTACTCATGCAAGATAACGTGTTCTGAACACATAGCATAGTAAAAGTGTTTTACTGCTCATAGCCTTTATTTTCATATTTCATTGCACGCATGTATATCATATTAGATCCTGATAATATAGAGTTTATAGATTAGATCTATAGCTCTTTATAAATTAATTAGATTAATTTTTATTTTTATTATGATTAATTTTTTAAAAAAATTGAAAGTAGAGCTAGAAATCCTGCATGCATTCCAGTACTCTTAACCAGCATATTATTTATGTTGACCTCTATGTTATGGTCGATCTAGTGCTCAAAGACCTTATTGATGAGATACTAGTAGGTGGCTCTAGCATTTTTCAAATCAAAAGGTATAACTTTAAAATAGTACAATCTCTGATATATGATAAAGTGATTGTTGTCGTAGGCAGTCAAAAATAAATCTTAACTCAAACCATATAGCTAGGGTGAGTCAGGATCGAATCTATGGGATCAATGGGGTTATGTTCACATTTTAATTAGGATTTTGTTAAAGTTTTAGTTAAATTGCAAAAACTAAAAATATAAAAGAGTGGGAATATGATTAAAACTAGAAATATGAATGCAAATTAAATTAAAATTAAAACTAGGAAGCAAGAGATTAAAATGTCTTAGGATTTTAATTCAATTTTTAGTACAATATAAACTATTTCTTCAATATGCAATTGCAAAAATTGTGTTTATCCCCAAGCAGAACCTATCTTGCTAGGCATGGATCATAGTACCTTGATCTGCCCCTACGTAGCCATAGGCTATTCAAAGTTTCAAATCATAAAAATTAAATAATCTATAATCAGTTCCAAACATAACCTATCCTGCCGAGTACTAATCGTATCCTTAGATCACGACTCGTCTCTACGTAGTCATAGGTTATTCAAAAATCCAAATTATAGTATAAACAAGAAGCATAATACTTGAAGCAATGAAAAGGAATTTTGTTCATGAAAAGAAAATCATTTCAATCAAGTTTTAATTACATAAAAGATAATAAAATATAATACTAAAATCCTCATCTACTCTCCAAAGATGAAGATCCTTAGTCGTGCATGATTCCTTCTATCCTCCTTGCAAAGGATTTTGAAGGTTTTCCCAAATTCCAGGATTGATTGATCTCAAGGTGGAGGTATAAGAGCATTTTTATAGGGATTAGCAGGGAGGAGATTTTAATGATTTTTAGATATGGAACTAAAGTAAAGAATAAAGATTAGGAGATGGATAGATAAGATGAAGTCATGAAGGTGTGATGAAGGGATGATGATAAAAAGAAGAAGTCAAGATATTTTTTCTAAAAAAAATTCTAAAATAATTTTTTTTCTTTTGTGTGCTAATCCATGCACGTTCTTCTCTCCTTCTCTGCTTTCATGGGCTTTTCCGCATTTCATGCTTCAGGCCACATTCGTCCTTGGACTGCTCCAGCACAAACTCTCACCGTTTTAGCCCAAAAACCCAGCTGTCAGGCCACATTCGTCCTTGGACAGCTCCAGCACAAACTCTCACCTTTTTAGCCCAAAAACCCACCTGTCAAGCCTTCATCCATTCACACACACGTCTCCCACGTAATCCTTCAAAAAGCCAGGCACTCGTGTTCTTTTCATTCAGCTCTTCTCGCGTCCGCATGTGCGTAGCGTGTCTCACCGCCTAGTAGCCACATGCATCATCCTCCAGCACCACAAAATCTCCACGTCTCTGTACGTTCCCCAAAACCCTCCACATTTAAACCTATGGATCCCACTCCTTTTAATTCTCCCAAAAACTCCTCTTAAAATTTCTTTTCAACTCTCCCAAAAACTCCTCTCAAAATTTCTTCTCAACTCTTCCAAAATCTCGACTTTTAATCCCGCATGGTCCATGTCTATCATGCATCCGCTTCACTTAGATTCCACATGGAGACCCCAAAATGAAGACTCAGACTTGCACTTGGACTTGGGCTTCATCTTGAGCTTATTAATTATAAATATTGGATGTTGAGCCCTCTATTGATTGATTTATAAATAATTAATAATTTTTAAAAAAATAAAAAAATATTAAATATAAAATAATAAAGATTAAATAGTATAAATTTTAATATTTTTTATATAATATTTATTGCATTGATCACATCTTCCAACTTGAATTTTGCTCATCTTCTAGTAAAATAGAAAAATCTGAATGAATATCAAGTCAATCATGAATTAAAAGTTATCTTAGGCAAGCTTGAAGGTAGCTATCATTAAAGAGATACGTTGTTGGATTATTAATTTGACTCGGTTGAGTGTTAGCCATAAAAACTTTTAGAGATCTTTTTTCACCAACTCTCTACTTTACTTTTAAGTCTTCTAACTTGATGTGAGCTGGATTTATTATTTTCTTACAATTTAGTCTCCTTATTTTCTACTTTTTTTTTAAATTTTAAAAAGAGTTTAGTGCAATGTCTTAATCTCTTGAGCCTTCTAATTGATCCTTATAGCAAGCTTTCAGTCAATAACTCTAAAACCAGTTGGCTTTAGGGCATTAGGTATAGAACACTCCTCGAACTTACTAACTCGAGTCCAAGAAAAGCTTATAAGGTAAGACTGACTTAATAACAAGTCTCTTGGTATCCTTAATTTTTTACGCAAACTATAATGCTTACTTAGATGAAGGAGCTCGGTTACTCACAATGATAAATCTTTTTCTTTGAATAAAAATTCTAAAAAAAAGTTTTGCATACCTCAACCTTTCTACTCAATCCCCATAAAGCAGATTCTTTATTGAGATTAATGGACAGAAGGTTCTGAAATCACTCCAAAATTTTTTTTATCTAAAACCTATCATTTATTAAATTTTTTTAATAATTTATCCCTCAATATCTCTAAAATTATCTAGATCGTTAATCACTCATTGATTAAGATGCCTATTTAACTTCAAATTGAAATAAAATTTGGATACACAAAACTAATTATTTCTGACCATACTCAAGGACTTAATTAAATTAATTTTTCCTCTTCCAACTTAATCGACATTGTTGTTGATCCTAAGATTGATTTTAATAATTCTAAAATATTGAGTATAAATGATACTAATCACGTACTTTAAGAATGTATATAGAACTTTTTAAGTGCTTAAAATGAAAAAATTATCCATAGAAGAAATTCTCTGACAAGAAGAAAAGTCAAAAAAAATAATTTTAAATGCTCAAATAAAGCTCAAATAAAAAATTTTAAAAGCTTTAATGATGGAAAAGATCATAAAAATTAAAATAAAAGAAGCTCTCAAAAGTTGAAGATAAAAAGCTACTCATGCAGAAATATATGCAGAATTATTGAAGGCTGAGAACTGAGATGATCTAATGAAAAACTAAGCTAGCTCAGTACTTAGTCAGCTCAGTGAAAAACTTAATTAGCTCGGTTTCAAAAAATAGAAAGATAGAAAGCTAATTTTTGAAGTCTACTGATACTAAGCCAATCTAATTGAAAACTAAGCTGACCTAGTAAAAAACTGAGCCAACCTAATGAAAAACTAAGCCGATTCAATGACTGTAATGGCTAATTTTTTATAACTTTAATTTTTTATCCACAATGACTTCTAATGGCTATTTCAAATATTCTAATGGCCAAAACTCATTCTCCAATCATTTTCAAGTATATAAAAGACTAGAGACTCCATGAAAAAAATCAAGAAAATAGATTAAAGAGAGAAAATCTTTAAACTAAGAGAGGATTATTGAACATCATTGAGAAAATAAAAGGAGAGGGATAGAATGCACAGAATTGAGAGCTTTCCAATAGTGATGTTCTCCAACATCCTCTCAAGCATTGATTAAGAGAAGTCAAGCTTCAAAAGATCAATCATTCAGCTCCTTCGTGCTTTAAAAAGTTTTTATTTTTATTTTTTTATGTTAAAATTATCTTTTATTCTTTTTATAAGTTTTTTTAGGAAAAAAAACTTGGGGCAAAGGCCGATCTAAGTCCATAATTGGACATTGTATTGGTTTGATTGGTGAGCCAAGATTAAAATCAATCGAGATTGATTGTAAGCCCATGAAATTAATCATTATATGATTGTGGTTTATGAGCCAAGGTTAAAATCAACTAGGTTATTAGTGAGCTTGAAAAACTAACAGTATAAGATTTTGGTTGGTACTCCTATTGAAAATCAACTATATTTATTTATGAGATCGAAAAAATAAATATACTATAATTAAGAAAAAATTATAGTAAAATTTTCAAGAAAAGCTTGAAAAGTAAATGTAGGAACGGGTTGCTTCGAACTACTATAAATTTTATACATTTGTTGTGTCCTCTTATTTTTCTTTTACTTACTTTCAATTCTTACTTAACTTAGTTTTATTTCATAGTTAATATTCTATATGATTTAATTCCACTACTATTTATATTGCACACATCATCATTACATCTTTTGGATAATTGTTAAAGTATATTCTTGATAAAGTTCAATTAGGCTTAAAATTTTATAGATACCCAATTCATCCTTCCTCTTGGATAGACATCCTTGGACAATAAGTGGTATCAGAGCAAGTGTCTGTTATTAGTTGTTGACCTAATGGTCAAGAGCTAAAGATATTGGCAAACCAAAATAAAATCTCTTTTTAATGAAGGTTATTTCATAGATAAATCTTCACTTTTTAATAGCTCAAATTTTATCTATTAGAAAGCTAGGATGAAAATATTTATACAAGCATATGGCTATAATTTATGAAAAATTATTATGGATGACTCATACATCCACAATGCATTGATCAAGCATGATAAGAAAATGATCTAACTTAATGCTAAGGCCATGAGCATGCTTTACTGTCTTTATATATTAATGAATTTAATATAATTTTTTCATGTATTTTAGCTAAACATGTTTGGAAGAAATTGGAAACTACTTTTGATGGAGTAAATCAAAAAGAAATATCAAGCTTCCAAGAAGATAAGGAAGCTCACCTCAACTTATGCCTCATAGCTCATAAGGATGAAAGAAAAAGAAAAGCAAAAAATAAAAAAGAAAAAAAGCATTGATTAAGGGAGAGCAAAGCATAGAAAAAAATAAGAAAAAGGAAGAATGTATCGCCAATCTTTGCCTCATGGCCAATGACGATGAGGTAAACATTAATAACTCTTCTAATTTTACTTTTGATGAGTTATTTGAAGTCTTTAATAAATTAATAAATAAATTCAAAAACTTAAGATTAAAAAATAAAAAGCTTAAAAGATCAAATCTTCTTCTAGCTAATAAAAAGAATAATTTTTTGAGTAAATTTTTTTTAAAAAAAAAAAAATCTTTTAGCTGAAGAAAAGAATAAATATTGATTGAGCAAGATGCTTTTTTGAAAGAAAAAAAAATTTAGTTGAAGAAAAATAATTTTTTTTAAAATCTAAAAAATTTATAGTTGAAGAAAAAGAAAAATTTTTGAAATATAAAAAAAAATAAAAAATATAAAACTAAGAAAAGAGATTGAAAATTTAAAATTCATGCTTGAAAAGTTTACACTTGGATCATAAAAGCTTCAAGCAATATTAAATAATCAAAAAACTATTTTCAATAAAACAAAAATTGGTTATAATCCTTTAAGAAAATAAAAAATTATCAAAAATATATTCACTAGAGCTTCACCTAAAAATTATTCTATAGTTTGCTTCAAATGTAACCAAACTGACTACAAAATTTTAGATTGTAATACTAAAAGAATTAGCTAAAATTTAATTAAATAAATTTGGATTCCAAAAGAAACTATGTGCTCTCCTCCATGGATCCAAGATGACTTGGGTACCAAAAGCTAGAAAATAATTTTTGCAGATAGGCCAAGCATCCAATGAAATAAATGAAGCTAGTTCTTATGAATGGATGGCTTGGACTTGAAAAAATGGATGATGATGTTTGGTAAAAGCTAAACCTTTCTCCACATAATACCATCAATATACACTGAATTTATTTAGAATGAATAATTGATTTTGATGATTTATTTGTGCTTATAATAATCATACTCCATGACTTGAATGTTTTGATGTATTGCTTAAAACTAGTATATTATTTTGATTGTTTACTTTTAAGCTTATATTATTATCCTAAATTTAGTATGATATCTCAACTTTCTCTTATCAATTATATATTTAAGAAACTTGAATCTCTTAAGAAAAAATAAAGAATAAATATTAAATTTGGTATCAGAATATTTTTGATATATTTTACTAAAAAAACTCCATTCTTTAAAAATCTAAAGTGATATCAATATGAATTTATCATCGGACATACTAATTAATTTGGTATTAAATGTGCTCTAATATCTTTAAAAATCTCTATCTCTTAATGTATTTAGAAAGATCCGAATTTAAATTACTTAGAAAGGGGGAGCGTGATATCAATATAAATTTGGTATCAAATATGCTTATTTTAGAATTAGATATCCTATATAGTTCAAATTTGATACTCTTTTAAAAATATATATTTTTTAATTTGATAATTAAATTATCTAAATTTAAAGATTAAATTTGATATCAATGGTATCATACTTGTCTTGCATTTTATTGCATTATTTTTGGCAAAAAAAATTAAATATGATGTCTCAAATCTATTTTACGTTGATATACTCTTGATATGATATCATTTAAGATAAATTTTAAAAAAAAAATCATACATTTATGAACTTAATTGAGTGATATTTCTTATGATAAGAAAGATCTGAATTTAAATAAAAAATATTTTTGATAGATGTACATGTCATACTCTTTTGATCTTCTTAATATTTATTCTTATTGTATACATCTTTTTATAGATATTCTTTAAATTTAATAAAAAATATTTTTTTGAAAAAAAAATTGATATCTTCTTGAGTGAATGTTATGTTTGATTAATATTTGGATTAATTAATGCTTAGTTTACTCAATTGATGCTTATACTTTTGAATTTTATTTAATTTTAAAATAGCTTTATTTACAAAAGTAAGAGAAAGAAAATATTTAAAAAATAATTAGTTAAAGATTAACTTGGTATCAATTATAGATGCTTAACTTGAAAGATAAAGGAGAAAAAATATTTTTGATTCATCTACTATTCAAAAAGAGAAAATATTTTATGATGAATTTTTTGGTATTTACTCTTAAAAATAGAATGAGAGATATTTGTTAAATATTATCTAGCTTTGACTGAAAATTAAAAAAATTGAATAATAATTTTTAATTCTCAACCAATTATTATATAGTGTTCTTAATTTAAACTTTCATATAATTATCAAATTTAACTTACATGATTTGATTGCTCAATCTTATTTTTGGATAATTAGTTAAAGTCAAAATAAATTTGAAGTATACTCCTACTCTAAGAGATAAATTTTTCAATCTATTTCTAAAACTTATTTAAAAATCTAAATATAATATAGAACTTTTAACGTATATTTAGAAATCATTGTAAAATTACTTTTATTTTGATATTTTCATTGACTTGCTTGATACATTTTCGATACGTACCTTTTTTTAACTTAATTGATCAAAATTTCTTGAGAAAAAGAAAAGATTGATTACTAAAGTTTATATTATGCTTGATTTCATGATCAAATCTTTTGAAAAGCTTTATTTCTTTTAAAGCTTAAAAGTGCATATTTGAAAATCTGATTAAAGATCATATTCATTCAAAAAGGAGAAGAGACTTTGATATTTAAATTCAAGTTAATTTTTAAAATTAAAATAAATACTTTAAACTTATTTTGAGTTAAAGAATAAATTTTCAAAAAAAAGATGATTTATTTAAATTGATTTTCTGAACTTGATACATCTCTTACTTTCATACATTCATATTATTGATTTTGATAACTTTTCTTCATTCTTTCCATGAGCTTTTTGATGCTACCAAAATGAGGGAGAGAAATGCCAAGTACATGTTTAAAGGATTAATATTTAAGAAACTCAATAAATTTATTGCTTGAAATCTTAATACTCATTGATTTAAATTGAGATATAAATCTGAAATGAGTATATAAAATATGTGCAATAAATTAATTATGTACAATGAACCAAAAGATTAATTAGGAATATTCATAAAGTACTCATTTATATGTTTAATCTATACTTTATAATACTTCATGATATATTTTGAGAAAATGCATTGAAATATATTATTTATTTTTATAGTGCATATACTCAAGATTTTATCATCATCAAAAAGAGGAAGATTATTGATCCTAAGCTTGATTTTGATAATTCTAAAATATTGAATATAAATGATACTAATTACGTGTTTTAAGAATATATATAGAATTTTTTAAATGCTTAAAATGAAGAAATTATTCGTAGAATAAATCTTCTTACAAGACGAAAAGTCAAAGAAAAGAATGATTTCAAATACTCAAATAAAGCTCAAACATGAAGTTTTGAAAGCCTTAATGGTAGAAAAGATCATAAAAATCAAAATGAAAGAAGTCCTCAAAAGTTAAAGATAAAAAGTTACTCATATAGAAACATATGCAGAATTGTTGAAGATCGAAAAATAAAATGATCCATTGAAAAACTAAGCTGGCTCAGTACTTAGTCAGCTCAGTCTTAGAAAATAAAAAGATAGAAAGCTAATTTTTGAAATCTATTGATACTGAGCCAATCCAGTTAGAAACTGAGCTGACCGAGTGAAAAACTGAGCCGACCCAATGACTGTAATGGCTAATTTTTTAGAACTTTAACTTTTTGTCTATAACAACTCCTAAAAGCTATTTCGAAGGTTCCAACAGTCAAAACTTATTTTCTAGCTACTTTCAAACATATAAAAGGTTAGAAACTCAATAAAAAAATTTAAAAAATAGATTAAAAAGATCTTCAAATTAAGAGAGGATTATTGAATATCATTGAGAAAAGAAAAAAGAGAGGGATAAAGTGCATAGAATTGAGAGCTTTCTAAGAGTGATCTTCTCCAACATTCTCTCAAGCATTGATTGAAGAGAAGTCAAGCTTCAAAAGATCAATCATCCAGCTCCTTCTCCATGCTTTAAAGAATTTTTATTTTCTATTTTTTTATGCTAAAGTTATATTTTATTTTCTTTATAATTTTTTTTAGGAAAAAAAAACTTGGGATAAAGACTGGTCCAAGCTCATAATTAGATGTTGTATTGGTCTGACTGGTAAGCTAAGATTAAAATCAATCGAAATTGATTGTTAGCCCATAAAAATAATCATTGTATGGTCGTGGTTGGTGAGCCAAGGTTAAAACCAACTGGATTATTAGTGAGCCCAGAAAACTAACAGTGTAAGATTTTAATTGGTGCTTTTATTAAAAATCAACTGAATTTATTTATGAGCCTGAAAAAATAAATACACTGTAATCAAAAAAGAATTATAGTAAAATTTCTAAGAAAAGCTTGGAAAGTGGATGTAGGAGTAGGTTGCTTTAAACCACTATAAATTTTGTATATTTATTGTGCCCTCTTGTATTTTCTTTACTTACTTTCAATTCTTACTTAACTTAGTTTTATTTCATAGTTAGTAATTTATTTGATTTAATTTCACTGCTATTTATATTGCACGCATCATCATCATATCTTTTGGATAATTATTAAAGCATATTTTTGATAAAGTTCAATTAGGCTTAAAATTTTATAAGTACCCAATTTATCCTCCCTCTTGGGTAGCCATACTTGGGCAACAATTATCCTCAATAGAGAAAGAAAAATGAAGGATGCAATAAGTAAAAAGGGATAGAAAAGAATATATCTGGCTCAATGTATTCTTGGTTCTTCTGATGTCCTTGAAGATTTAGTTCTTTCTCCAACCTAACTATCAGTCTTAAAAAGAAAGTCAGCAAAATAAAAAGAGTAAATTAAGTGCAAAAAGCTAGGTTGCCTCCTAGAAGTGCTAAGTTTAAAATTTTCAGCTAGATTTTGTGGATCTTTTAAGTGATTCCGGATAATAGATCTACCAAATTGTTGG
This sequence comes from Cocos nucifera, assembly GCA_006176705.1. Classification (NCBI taxonomy): domain Eukaryota; kingdom Viridiplantae; phylum Streptophyta; class Magnoliopsida; order Arecales; family Arecaceae; genus Cocos; species Cocos nucifera. The sequence goes on from QRFJ01000317.1 coordinate 1,403,353, forward strand.
GTTCTCCTAGCCATGGTGGATGGTTGGATGAAGTTCAATCGATAATGTTCCATGTAGGATCTTGATACTATTCTTATATACTTACATGACATATCTCCTGATTATTGGTTAGCAGGAGATGGCTAGGGTTGTAGGGTAGGTGTTGATTCTAGTACGGGGGCTAGGATAATACCATATGACTTTGGAGATGGCTTATGCTCTGTTATCCATGGTGGGTCTAATAGATCACTCAGCTTCTCTACATTATCTATTCTAATGCAGTTCAAAAATTTTCGTGAAGGATCCTCGGTTCTAACTTACTTAATGACTATAGTACTTGGTTCTTGAGGCAGCACTTGGGTTGGGCAGTTCATTGTTGGGTCAGTGATTGTCCCTCTAATAACTTCTTCATATTTTTTTTATATATCTACAATTTGTGCTTCCTAGTTAGATGTTACATTAGGCTCTAGGAATGGATCTTTTAACATAACTAGAAGCGGCTTTCATTCCAATGTAGTAGGTAGGGCCTCCAATGGAGCTATAGGTGTGATAGAGGGAGGGGGCATTTGCTCATATTTCATGGACCATGGAGGAGTACAAATGAGTGGCTGTAATAGGGAGTTCACTTCTTCTATATACCATTTATGTCGAAGTTTGTCCATATCCAAATAAGCTAGACAGGCTTGCAAAAGGTCTTATGAGGGTATGGTAGGGGTGGCTTCTTCTACAAGTCCCTCTAGTATATTTACTTTACTAAACTCAACACTCTGCGGTCCTCTGATAGCATTGAACACGTTCAACCTTAGCTTTTTATTCCCAAATGATACATCCATGGCTCCCATCCTATAGTTAATGCAAGCATTAGCTATTGCAAGGAAGGATTAGCCTAAAATGATTGGGATTTGACTAGGATCACTTCCAAATTCCATCTCCAAAATAAGAAACTCTATAGGAAAATAAAACTCATACTCCTTGACCAATACATCCTCAATCATCCTAAGGGGTATCCTAATGGATCTATCAGCTAATTGTAAGATAACTGGTGCGGATTTTAATTCTCTAAAACCAAAAAGTTTATAAAATGAGCTTGAGAAAAGGTTAACACTCACCCCTAGATCTAACAAAGCTTTCTTTATGGTTAGACCCCCTATGACATAGGAGATGATAGGGGTACCAGAGTCTATAAGTTTGGGCAGTGTGATGTATTGGATGACTGAGCTAGCTTGCTTAGTGAGATAGACTTTTTTGGGGATGTGTGCTTTAGATTTGCATTTCTGGGTGCACAAATCCTTCAGAAACTTGGCACAATTTAGGATCTACTTGATGGCATTGAAACGAGGAAGGTTGATATGGACTTGTTTAAATAGTTCAAGCATTTCATTCATCTTGGCCCCCATTTTATCTGAAGGTAGAGGTGTTTCTAGAGCACTTGGGAATGAAACTCTAAGTAGAGGTGCTGGGAAAATTGGTTCATCCCTCTTCTTGAAGTCTTCCTTATTATCAAGTAGTTTGGTATGAGTTTAGGTTTGATGTTTCTTAAATATAACCGTAAGCGCACAGTGTACAATGCAGCACTTTCAGTAAACATGAATCGATCCCACAAGAAATTGTATGATTAAAGTGTATTTAAATTCTTACTCAGACAAGCTCTAAAGAAAGGATGGAGAGATTGCTTATAACTATTACTAAAGCAATGAGAGAAACAATTATAGTATTATATCAACCTAAGGATCTAGGGCTTTTCAATCCACTAGATCAATGATTTAGATAGCTGTTCTCATAGTTTATTATTGAATGTCCTTTAGGTCTTCTTATCAGAGTGTAAAGCATGAACAAGCATGGACCATGAAAAGACTTAACTCAACTATGATCCATCAAGCATTTTGCTTTATCCTAGATAAAAGATTCTCCTTTCTTGTGTTGATTCAAGCATAGGCCATGAAGGAATTTAACCTAACTATGACCTATCAAGATTTTATAGCAAGAAAAGGTTGAGGACTTTGATCTCTCTTTTTCTCTTCTCTTATGTTACCCAAGTATGGAGAATGAAGGGACTCTAATCCAACTATAATCCATCAAACTTTTCTATAAGAAAGAGGAGAAAAGGATTCTAAACATCAAAAGTATGAAAAGAAATCCAAGGAGCATTGGCTTTTAATCATGGTTTAGCTTCATCACAAAACTCAGAAGGAATTACTTAACTATACATGATGTAATAAAAATAAATTAAAATTTATAGAATTTAACTCGCATAAAAAAGATTTATTGCTGGAATTTAAACTTTATACTATAATCTACTCCTAAGCCATTAATAGGGCTTGGAGTTGGAATAAGAAAATAAGAAAATAAATAAAAGAAAGAGATCAACTAAACTAAGATCTCCTCTTGCAACCTTTCTCTGCATAGCTTCCTCCCCTTTTGATTCTTGCATCTTCTCCTGGTTGACTCTCCTTCTCATATGTTAGAAGGATGGAAGAAAGTGGGAACAAGATGGCCTAAGAATGTAAGAGATGGATATTCCCATCTGTCACATAGGTTCCTATAAGAGTTATGGTGTGGAGAGAGAGATATATCTTTTAGTAAAAGCATTGGATTTTATTTATAGATGTTAGAGGAAGAAAGATTTTATATTTTTTCCATATGGGACTAACTAAAAAGGGAGGCAATAAGAAAGGGGCTATAGGATTAGAAAGCTTGCTTCTCATCTATTAATTTTTAAGTCACGTTCACACTTGAATCTATGTAAAAGGTAATCTTCTAGTATAGTCTTTTGAATCTTGAGAACTTGTATATGATCCCTTCATGAGTAAGTCACGTTCACACTTGAATGAGAGCTGGTTATCTGGTTCACTCATGTCTGAGCTCATTTGAGTTCAATTTAAATTGTATGGATCCAAATCCTTAATTATCTACAAAATAGATTAGAGAGCATCAAATTCTTAATAAATAGGGAGTAATTAAATAAAATTTGTGCCTCTAGCGACTTTATTTAAGTGTTTATCATATTCCCAAACTTGAACTTTGCTCGTCCTCGAGTAAAAAAAAATATTAATATCTAATACTGGCTTTCTTAGACATGAGTATTTATTTAAATAATTTTAGAAGTAAATAATATTTATTTAGAAAATTATCAAAATATGTCATTGGGATATTAAGGCTATCTGATAGAATGGTTGAGTAAAAAAACATAAAATTTTTCAAAGCTTTTTCTTGACCCACTCCTATCTTTATCTTTAGATCATCTAACTCTAAGATGGGCTAGTAATTTTGCCTTTGCACATCCATTTATTTATTTATTATTATTTAATAAAATATCATCCATGCAATACTTTAATCACTTAAACTTTTTATTTAATCCTTATTGCAAATGTTAGGCCAATGACTCTCAAACTAGTTACATTAGATATAAAACACCCCTCGAGCTTACTGACTTGAGTCAAACAAGCTACTGATTGAGACTTGGCTTTATAACAAGCTCTTTTTTATTTATTCATATTGTCTATTTTTTTATGCGAATATATTGCTTACTTAGGCAATGAGACTCGATTATTCAGTAAAAAATTAATGTTTAGATTTTTTTTATAATTTATAGAAGGAACCATATGTATCAATATATTCCACTCATACTTATAAGAGGTCAACTCTTTTTGGATATTAATAGAAATTAAAAATACTCAAAATTAATTTTTATTTTAGACTCAACTTTTTATTGAATTTTATTAATATGTAGTCCCTCGATACTCCATAATTTATCTAAAATATGAATCAAATGCTACTAAAATATCTAATATTATTCAAGTCTGGAGCATAGTCAAGTATATGAGTATCAATATATTTATGAGTTCAAAGTTTCAAAGTAATATTCAAAGTTTATCTATCCATCCCCTAACTTATTCTACATTATCCTTAATGAAGTAGAGAAATAGAATGTGGTTGATAACTATCATAAATTAATAAATAAAAAATATTAAAATATATATTAATTAATTTTTATTTTAAGAATTGATGCTTTTATTTATATTTTGTAGGAAAGATTCTCAATAATGCAAAGAGTCTGATTCGTAAATTAAAAAAAAAGAAGAAGTAAATTAAACTCAAAATAGATTTAAAATAAAAGAACAATGTATATGACATTACAAAAAATGAAGAAATCCTTATGGGATGTATACGAAACAATAGTTTCTTTTCGGAATTGGCCGAAGAAGAGGCGTGTTGGGCTTTTTCTTCGCATGGTCCAGGGGATTTTAATCGGAACTGAGGCACTGTTGTGCCATCCTACAGCACCGAACATGCCATCGGATGACCATGGTCCTTCCATCCCATAAACAACGGTGGTGGCCTACCTGCTTGCACAATCGAATGGTGAAAAGGCAATCCTCTTGCACGATCCCAAACCTCCCAGGATTTCAGTGATTTTTGGGCATTTGATTCCAGATAAATGGTAGAGAAGCTTCAGGCAGATAGGAAGAGTTCGAACCAAAGACTTTATATGACTCAAAATCTCTCTCTAATACAAATTCTATCTCCCCTTACGCTACAGCAGTCGAATAGGGGTCCTCTAGGCCTCTTTCAAGCCCACATTTTTCCTCTCATCTCTTTTCGTTTTTGTCTTCTTTCTTTTTTTTTTTTTCTTTTCTTTTTCTTCCACTTTTTCATCCAAGGAGTTTTAAGATATCGGAAATGAGCAGATGCGTACAACTAAAGAACTAAATTTTGGAAAAGTAAATGAAGTCTTCTAGTATATATTATAATTTTTTTTTATATTTTGTAATTTTTTTATTGCATTATTCTCTTGCTCAATCTTAATGAATTTTATTCTCCATGCATGAGATCTTATATTAACATGCTTGCTATTGATTAGTATCTAAAAAGACTATATTTATTAAGATGGATTATGATCGGAAGATATAGTCCGTACTTGATTTAATAATTTATGTTAGAAAGAATCATTAAAAGTCATATTATAAATTTTTAAAAATTAAATATTGAATAGCTTATGATTCTATTGAGATGGATTGTGATCGATTGATACGATTCATACTCTAAAAAAATAAGTTATAGTCATAATTAAATTCTTAAAATTTAAATTCTTAAATTAAAAAAATTATCACAATCCTGCTAAAAGATGGATTTGAAATCCCAAAATATCTTTAATTAATTCTAAAATATCAGTTAATTAATATTTTTTTCTTTTATTTTAATTTATTAAAATCTAAATTAATTTTCTTTAATTTATTTTTTAAATTTTTATTTTAAAAATTAATTTAAAATTTTATTTTTTATTAAAATTAAATATTACTTAACTTATAATCTTCGAGAAAATTAACATCCAACTCACTGCTATTCTAACCAATAGTAGGATCAAATTTAATATTATCCTTGATGCTATAACGATGAGCATCAGTAGTAAAAAAAAAAAAAAACTTGTTCACTTGGGCTTAATTTATTCTTAGCTTAGCCTGGATCTTGAAATATCCTTGATGATGCATATTTGGCTTTTCCCCCAACTTATTCAGCATAGTCCTCACTAAAGTAAGATCTAAATAAATTGAAAAAAAAATTAAAATGCAAGAATCTATATTGCCTCTTAGTAAGCACTAAGTTTAAAATCTTCAGTCAGATTTATTCATTTTATTTATTTTTTTTATTTTAATTTTTAATTTTTAATTTTTTTAATTTTTTTTTAATTTTTTTTAATTTTTTAATTTTAATTTTTTAATTTTAATTTAGATTTTTAATAATTAAATTTATATTTTTTATTTTATTTTAATTTTTTTAATTTTTGATTTTTAAAATTTTTATTTTATTTTTTTGATTTTTGATTTTTTATTTTTAACTTTGAATTTTTAGGTATTTATTAATTATAATTATTTTATTTTTAAAAAATTAATTTATTTTTATATTTTTATATTTTATATTTTATATTTTATATTTTTTATATTTCTATTTTTAATTAATTTTATTAAATTTTTAAATTAATAAAATTAAAAATATTTTTAATTTTTAATTTTTTTTACTTTTTTCTATTTTTTTTAAATATTTTTTTTTATTTTTTTAGTATTTTTAATTTTAAATTAATTATTTTTTATTTTTTTATTTTTTATTTTATTATTACTTTTATTTTTTAATTTATAAATTTTTTATTTTTAAATTTAGATTTTTTATTTTTGATTTAATTTAAAGAAAAAGAGAGAAGAGGAAGGAGAGATAAATGAGAAGTTAAAATTATTTATATTTTTTATAATAAATAAGTTATAAAATCAAACCTAACTAAGGTTAGCTTATTTCTGGACAGCTTCTAACTATTTCAAGTTAGCCTTCATGCTCTCCAAGATGGAGCTTGATCAACTAACTAGTCAGGTAAGTGTAAGATTGGTGAAAGTTTCTCCATTGCTTTTCTCAGACGCCAATTAAATTAACTAGATCAGCGAATGAAATCAATTATAAACTATCTTTCTTTGGCCAGTCATCTTTCAAATCATTTACCTAGATACCAGATAGTTGATCAAGTCTAATTTAGTCCAACTCTCAAGATCACTTATCCTATTGAGCTTGAAAATTTTTAGAAATCAATGTCTAATTAATTTTAAATTAAAGATTTAGATCAATACAATACGAAGAATGATGATTTTTGGACTAAGAAAGGATAATCAAATCCTTATCTTATCTTGTTTAATTAGATTAAGTGCTCTTAATATGTTTTATGGAAGATGTAATGTAATTAGAAAAGGTGTCCAAATATGTTAAATTCTTTTATTTATATTTTAGGTTTCTCTATATTAATTAAATATTATGAGCTGTATATATTTTTTTTTTTTTATGTTAGGTTATTTAAAGCAAGAAGAATAAAAGATAAGTTTTAATTAAGTTAATTAGATTTGAAGAGATTTCAAGAATCTAACTAAATAGAAAGTAAATTATGCTAAGATTAAAAGACAACTAGGTTATCTACAAATAAACCAAGAAATCAAATCTACTTTTAGAATAGTAAATTATTCTAAGTATGAAAAGTATTAAATCACTAGAAATAATAAACAGTAAATTACTTATGCAAAATAAGATAACTACTTAACTATACAAATAAAATGATCTCAAAGTTAAGAATAAAAGATAACTATGTAATCTAAATAAAAGATGAGGAGTCTAATCTACTTAGAAAGTAGAAAATTATTAATTATATAAAATAATAAATTATTCTAAGCTATAGAAAGTAGAAAATTATTCTATGCATGCAAGTAAAGTAATCTAGCTAGAAATTAGTAAATCTACTATATATATAAAAAATAATATAAGACAAAAATTTTAAAAAGAGTAAATAGAAGATAATTAAGAAATTAAAGTAAGTTTACTAACAATAAAAGCTAAATTACTAATCATCAAAATAAAGTATGAAAAGCAAGAGTACAAAAGAAGAAAATAATCAATTAGGAATATAAAGCACTAAAGCAAATAAAACAGTCGAGCATATAAATTAACTATGTAATAAAATAAAATAGTAAATAAAAAAATATTTTTTTTTAATTTTTTTTTGAAAACAACTATGCTAAGGTTCTCAATAATGGTGCTAAAATTTTGATGTATCTTAAATATAACCGCAAGCGCACGGTATGTAATATAGCACTTTCGACGAGTGTGGATCGATTCCATGAGAAATTATGTGGTTAAAATGTATTTAAATTCTTACTCAGGCAAGCTCTAAAGAAAGGATGGAGAGATTGCTTATAACTATTGCTAAAGCAATAAGAGAAATAATTGCAGTATTATATCAACCTAAGGATCTAGGGCTTTTAAATCCACTATTAGGGTTAGTGGTGCTCCCAAGTCTTGGGAGGCCACTAGAGAAGTTAGGATGTTGGCTCCGAGAGACTAAGATAGGTGTCATCCTAGAGCTGGTTTGATTCTAGAATGGAGGTTCAGTCCTTCATGATCATGAGGCCCTGATTTGTAGATCTCATGGGGGCTACTTAGAGTTTAGAATATATTTGATTCATAAGGTTGAGTGCATGATTAGACTATGGATGTACATGGATTTGGGTGAGTGCATTCAGACTGGGTTAGCTCAGAAAATTTTTTATGGGTTAGAATTTTGGTCCAAGGTATATATACATGTATATTGTAAACCCTAGATAAGAAGATAGTAAGAAATCAATAAAATTTTTTTCTCCCATATCTCTTCTCCTCTCTAGTTTCTTCACACGCCTTTAAGCATGAAGAAAGGAGGCGCGCTTCACTCTTTCTTCAACCTCAATAATATCAAGGATCCTATACAATAATTGATATCAAACCAGGAGACCTGAAGATCCAGCGTAGGTACAAGATTCCATGAAAGAACAAAAAAAAAAAATATTTTGGGGGCCAGTAGGCCCCCCTTTCTTCCTCCCGATTGGCGGCGGCTGGTGATTAGCCATCGATCCCGGGCTTAGTGGCCGTGAACCGGCGCGTGGAAGCGGTTTTCGATGACTAGGTGGCCGAGCACGACGTGCGATGGTGGATCACGCAGGCGGTTGGCAGTGGCGCTCACGAGCAGAACGCGCAAGATCCGGAAGCAGGCGACTGTGAAAGATCCGGAAAGGGGGCGGCATAGCCATCTTCTTCTCGAGGGGAGTAACGTCGCAGGCGGCGGCGTCAACTCCAATGGTGGCGCAGGCGATGGGGTCCGGTGGCTGTGGGTGCCAAGATGGCATTGGATCCGATGGTGGTAACGCACGCGCAATGGAGAGCTGGCTCAGGAAGCATGGATCCGACGTTGGACCGTCGAACCGGTGGTGGCCATGCCCAGATCCAGCGAGGTGGTGCATGGATCCAAGCCGGCGAGGTGGCGCAGGGCCTCCGTTCTTCCTCCCAATGCACGGGCCCAAATCCAACGGCAATGGCACATCTAGATCTGTTGGTGGCGCACCCAAATCCGATGGCGGTCACGCGGCCAAAGGCGATCAGCGGAGGTCCATGGCAGAAGTCGGGCGGTGGTGGCGGCCCTATTTTTTGGTTTGGCCGGAGCGAAGACAGAAGGAGCTGCAGTGGTGGTTCGACAGTGGCGCCCGGGCGGAGGACGGTCGACTGGCATTCCATGGAGTCAATAGGCGATCGGGTGTCTGTTCTGGTTTTGGATGGGAGGAGGAAGTAGCCGAAGTAAAGAAAAGCCTGGAAGCTTCCAGCATGAGAGAAAACAAAGAAAGTAAAAATCGAAGGGGGGTTTTGGAGTTTTTTTTTTTTTGATTTTCTCTAATTGTTCGCAATTGTTCTTCTCAATGCAGCTTCATGCTGGTGATTTTGTTTGGCATGTTAGAGGGGAGATCACTCAAGAACTCGGGGTCGAGGTGGAGCTGAAGAAGCAACTATTTAGTTTGGTGGAAGGCTATGAAAAGTAGTTGGGATGCATTCAGCAATGCGACCGATTGAAACTTTGGAGGTGATGGAGATGAATGATTCATGAAAGTCTAGTAGGTTAGGATTGGATGGTTGTAAAGCGGCGCAGAGACCAAGCAGAGAGCGCTGGAGTGCTGTAGTAGCACTTTTCTAGAGGCATAGGGATTGAGAGAGGCTCAGCGATGCAGCAGCTGAGGAGGATATCTCAATAGAAAGTGTCAGAGGTTTCTCAGGAAGATCGAGAGCAGATCTCAGGGAGAGCCAGGAGATCTCAGGGAGTGCCAGAGGCATCTAGCAGCCGAAAGTATCTTGGATCAGATTTCTTCTGCAGGAGCATCAGGAAGAGTCATGGTTCAGGTGGAGGATGGTTTGTGTACAGCAAGGAAAGGCCTAGATACCTATGAGGAGGCAATATCGAGATGAGGTAGGAAGTGCTGGAGTGCTGTAGTAGTGTTTTCTTGGAGGCACGGTTGAGAGAGGCTCGACGGTGCAGCAACCAAGGAAGATATCTCAGCAAAGAGTGTTAGGAGGCATCTCAGAAAGATTGGGAGCAGGTCTTAGAAAGAGCCAGAGAGTCTCAAGAGCCTCAAGATGAGATAGGTGGATTTGAGCTCAAAGCACGGTTTGAGCAGTAGTTCCTCCGAGCGCAATTGAAGCGATGGTTGGTACAAGGGCAAAAGAAGAGAAATGCTAGGATAAAATTTCTTAGGATTCAGTCGTTAGATTCGGAGGAGTTGGATGAGCTCCTGTATGTTTCGAAGGTGCCAGTGGATTATGGAGGTATCCGAGATGGCTTTAGAGGAATCTATGAAGTGTGGAGGGTTCGAAGGAGCAGCGACGATGTACGAGGTGTAGCGGCAGACCCAGTAGTGCAGTGTTGGATGGTTCACCTCGGATGACTCGATGATAGAGTCAGACTCTTCTGTAGCATTAGATGGACTTTGGATCAGGTGGAGCTTCGGAGTGGTGGCTTCATAGATGGAGAGAAAAGAAGGGTACAGGAGGATCGATATCCTAGCACCAGCATCGGTGATGCACAGTTTTAAATAGAGCGGCACGTGCAGCTGGACAGATATAATTATGAGGAGATCGTGTTAAATGATACAGCATGTGCTAGTACAGGAATGCTATAAATTCTCTAGGAAAGTATAGAAAAGATAATACAGCTACCAAGTAGAAGAGATCCTATAATTCTAGAGTAGTTGGAAGAAGCAAGTCAGGTCTTCAGCTATAGAGACGGTCATTTCAAAGGCTTCCAAGGATACACAGCAGCTAAAGAAGATTAGTAGAGACATTAGAGTTTGCACGGTGGCTATTTGGATGCGCTGTGGAGCACAGGTTGGTATTACAGCCATAGGGTTAGAGCAGGAGGATAGCAATTCGAGGCCAAGAAGTGCGGTGAAGCACGAGTCTCAGGGACTGCGGAGCATAGGTCGATGTTACAGCTAAGGAGGCGAGGTGGCTTCGATGGGACAATGTCAGCTCTGGAGGTAGCAGGATGGTGCAGACGGTTCACGTAGGATTTGCCAAGGCTAGGGACACCAAAGTGGAGATTGTTAGGATTAGTGATGCTCCCAAGCCTTGGGAGGCCACTGGAGGAGTCAAAATATTGGCTCTGGGAGACTAAGATAGGTGTCATCCTAGGGCTAGGACCGGTTTGGTTCTAGGATGAAGGTTCAGCCCTTCACGATCATGAGACCCTGATTTGTAGATCTCATAGAGGCTACTCAGAGTTTGAATCAGATTTGGATCCATAGGATTGAGTGCATGATCAGACCATGGGTGTACATGGGTTTAGGCGAGTGCATTCAGATTGGGTTAGCCCAAGAAGTTTTTTATGGATTAGAATTTCGATCCATATATAGGTATATATATATATGTATATTATAAACCCTAGGTAAAGAGATAGTAAGAAATCAATAGAACCATTTTCTCCCACATCTCTTCTCCTCTCTGGTTTCTTCACATGCCAATATGCCCTAGGGGGTGCCTCCAAGCATGGAGGAAGGAGGTGCACCCCACTCTTTTTTTAGCCTCAATAATGTCAAGGATCCTGCACAACATCCATTAGACCAATAATTTAGATAGCCATTCTCATGGTTTATTATTGAATGTCCTTTAGGTCTTCTTATCAGAGTGCAAAGCATGAACAAGCATGGACCATGAAAAGACTTAACTCAACTATGACCCGTTAAGCATTTTGCTTTACCCTAGATATATAAGAGAGTCTCCTTTCTTATGTTGATCTAAGCATAGGTCTTGAGGGAACTTAACCCATCTATGACCTATCAAGGTTTTACAATAAGAAAGGATTAAGGACTTTGATCTCTCTTTTTTTCTTCTCTTGTGTTATCCAAGTATAGGCTATGAAGGGGCTCTAACCCAACTGTAACCCATCAAGCTTTTCTATAAAAAAAGAGGAGAAGATGATTCTAAATATCAAAAGTATGAAAAGAAATCTAAAGAGCATCGGCTTCTAATCATGATTTAGCTTCATCGCAACCTCAGAAGAAATTGCTTAACTAAACATGATATAATAAAAATAAATTAAAATTTATAAAATTTAACTCGCATAAAAAAGATTTATTGCTAGAATTTAAACTTTGTACTACAATCTACTCCTAAGCCATCAACAGGGGTTAGAGTTGAAATAAGAAAATAAGAAAATAAATAAAATAAAGAGATCAACTAAACTAGGATCTTCTTTTACAGCCTTCTTCTACAGAGCTTCCTCTCCTTCTAATTCTTGCACCTCCCCCTGGCTGATCTCCTTCTCATGTGTTAGAAGGATGGAAGAAAGTGAAAATAAGATGGCTAAAGAACCTAAAAGATGGGTATTCCCACCTATCACATAAGTCCCTACAAGAGCTATAGTGTGAGAAGAGAGATATCTCTTAGTAGAAGCATTGGATTTTATTTATAGATGTAGGAGGGAGGAAGATTTTATATTTTTTTTCATGTGGGACTAACTAAAAGGGGAGGTGCAAGAAAGGAGCCATTAGATTAAGAAGCTTGCTTCACATGCATTGATCTTTAAGGTGCATTCATACTTGAATCCATGTAGAAGGTTATCTTCTAATCTAGGTCCTTAAATCTTGAGAACTTGCATCTAATGATCCCTTCATAAGTAGGCCACATTCACACTTGAATGGGAGCTATTGCCTAGTTCACTCATGTTCGAGCCAATTTGAGTGCAATTTAAATTATATGGATCTAAATCCTTAATTACCTACAAAATAGGTTAGAGAGCATCAAATTTTTAATAAATAGAGAGCAATTAAATAAAATTTGTGCCTCTAGTGATTTAATTTAAGTGTTTATCAAGGTTCCTAATGTATTGGCTCTTTTTGACTATTCTAAGACCTTTCTACTTTTAAGGGTCATCATAGATTTAGCTTGCTCAAAAAAGATTTAATAGCTATTCAAGCTTTTAGCCATATACTACCCCCTAGGATTGCTTATGGGTTAGCTGGGTAGTTTCTCTTCCTCCCTTCTACTGATGGTAGTAGCTAATTGACTTATTTAGGTCTCTAGCTTGGCTATCATTGCATGTGAGATTGAAAAGTCTGGAAGTGGGTTTCTATCCTTGCTAAAGCTTGTAGAACCTTCTCCTTGAAATTAGAACTATAGTTGCTAAAAGAAGGTTGAGGGATGTCCTGATATTGAGGGTATGATGTGTTTTTAAACTACATCCTCTGGTAATTAGGTCTATGGGGAGCTAGGTTGACCACATGTTGTGGTTTCCAAGAGAAGTTTGGATAATTCCTCTAGTTTAAATTATACATGTTGGAGTATGGATCATTTTCTGATCTAGGAATAGTATGGGTTTGGGCTTGGTGGGCTTGCTCTTATACAAGCTCAGAAAATTGATGGGCTACTAAGCAATCACCAATAGCATAAGTAGGACTCGAGCATATTATACAAATATTTTGTGACTGTACATATAGAGAAGAAGAGTGACCAATTTGTAGTAGTTGGTCAAGTTTCTGGGATAGTGCATCTATCTTGTTGTGGATGTCTACGGAGTAGCTTACCTCATACATTCCACCTCTTTTGGGTCCTGACCAAAGAGCTTCTCTAGACATGGCAGACATATAATATAAAAAATTTTAGATCAGGGTCTTGAATAATTGCCAAGCTTCATGCTCGCTTTTGAGCATGAATGTCCCACCACAAAAGAATCAACCATTTCTCTATGCTTTTCTGACAATTCATCGTAAAAGCATTGAACCAGTTGCCATTTGAGTATGGCGTAGTGTGGACACTTATGGATGAGGTTTTTGAGCCTCTCCCAAGTTTTATGGAATATTTCACCCTCTAATTAAGAAAAACTAATTATGGCTTTTTTAATTTGGTTTGTTTTTTCAATTGAAAAATATTTCTTGAGAAATTCTCCTGATAATTGGTCCCAGATTGAAATGGTCATGGAATCTAATGAATATAGCTAATATTTAGCCTTGTCTTTAAGTGAAAAGAAAAATAATTTCAATCTAAGAGCCTCATCAGAGAGATCTTGAATTTTGATGATAGAATATATCTTAAGAAATTCGTTCAGATGTTTGTACGAGTCCTCATTAGTAAGTCCATAGAAAAATGATAACATTTGAATGATACTAGACTTAATCTTAAATTAAGTTACTTCTATAGAAGATACTTAGACACACAGAGAGTAGGTATATGATGGAGTAAAGTACTCTCTCAATTGGCATGGTGGGTCAGTCCTGCTATGTGCATCCATAGTCTTAGTGTGGGTTACTCTAAAGGTTCTCTCGATTTCAGGATTTAAAGATCATAGTTTTGATTGTAGGGATCTGCGACCGAGCATGCAACCACAAAATTAGGGTAACCTTGGTTTATGTATTTGATTTTTTTATTTTTTTATTTTTTTATGTGAGAAGAGGAGAGATGATGAAGAAGGAGAGTTCTAAAGATGAGAGTTCCAAGGGAATCCTAGACCTACAGATGATAGATGAGATTGTTTTAGTTAGATTTAACTTTTTACTAGTAAACAAGTTATAAACACAATAAAACTCTACTTAGGGTTATTTTAGATCTAGATAACTTTTAACTGTCGAGGTTGCCTTTGAGCCCTCCAAGTCAAAGGCTAACCAACTAACTAGTCGGATAAGTATAACATCAGTAGAGGTCCTCCCATTGCTTTTCTTAAATACTAATTAAAATTAGCTAGATAAATGAATAGAATTAATTAAGTAACCATTTTCCTTCGAAATCTTGTTCCTGAATAACTTGCCTAGATACCAGTCAATCCTAACCTAGTCCGACTCTTAGGGTCTCTTGTCCTAGTAAACTCGAGTTCCTTAAGGTCAATATCTAATTGATTTTAGATTTAAAACTTAGGTCAATGCAATATAAAGAATAGTGGTTTGTGGGCCAAGGAAAGGTGATGAAATCCCCACCTTATGTTAATTAGAATTTTGCCCTTAAGATAGTTTATAAAGATGCAATGTAATGCAAACAGAATGTCCAAACAAGTTAGTTTGATGTTAAATCTAAAAAAAATCCTAATATATTATGCTAATTTATTATTATTATATTTATATATATTATGAACTAACTATGCCAATGATTCTCCGACAATGGTATCAAAATTTGATCCCTATTGTAGATGGTCAAAAATAAACCTTAACTTAAACCATGTAGATAAGATGAGTCGGGATCAAATCCATAGGGATCCATTGGGTTATGTTCACATTTTAATTAGGATTTTGTTAGAGTTCTAGTTAAATTACAAACACTAAAAATATAAAAGAGTGGGAATATGATTGAAACTAGAAATATGAATTCAAATTAAATTAAAATTAAAACGAGTAAGCAAGGGATTAAGATGTCTCAGGTTTCAATTCAATTTTTAGTATAATATAAAGTATTTCTTCAATATGCAATTATTAAAATTATGTTTGATCCTCGAGCATAATCTATCTCGCTGGGTATGGATCATAGTACCTTGATCCACCCCTACATATCCGTAGGCTATTCAAAGTTTCAAATCATAAAAATAAAATAATCTATAATCAGATTCGGAGCATAACCTATTTTGTTGAGTATGAATTGTATCCTTACATCACGACTCGTCTCTACATAGTCATAGGTTATTCTATCTAAATTATAGTCTAAACAAGAAGCACAATACTTGAAGTAATAAAAAAAAAATTTATTCATAAAAAAAAATCATTACAATTAAAGCAGCTTTAAGTACATAAAAAAAAATTACAAAATAAATACTAAAAACCTCATCTACTTCCTGAAGATGAAGATCCTTAGCCGTGTATAATCCTTTCTCTCCTCCTTGCAAAGGCTTTTGAAGGTTTCCAAGGATTGAATCTCAATGTCTTTTTTATAGGGGTTAGCAACGAGGAGATTTTCATAATTTTTAGACGTGGGACTAAAGAAAAAATTAAAGTTTAGAAGATGGATGGATGAGATAAAATCATAAAGGCGTCAGAAAGAGATGATAAAAAAAATGGAGGACGTCTAGATTTTATTTTATTTTATTTTATTTTTATTTATTTATTTATTTATTTATTTATTTTTTGCGCTAATCCGCGTGCGTCCTTCTTTCCTCCTCTGCTTTCATTGGCTTTTCCGCATTTTATGCTTCACGCTGCATTCGTCCTTAGAATGCTCTAGTGCAAACTCCCACCTTTTTAGCCCAAAAATCCTCATGTCCAGCCTTCAGCCATTCATGCGCGCGTCTCCCACGTATATCCTTCACAAAGCTGCATGCCCACGTTCTTTTTGTTTGGATCTTCTCGCGTCCGCATGTGCATAGCGCATCTCGATGCCCAGCAGCCATGCACATCATCCTCCAGTGCCCACAAAATCCCCACGTCTCGTCCTCTTTATGTCCCCCAAAATCCTCCACATTAAAACCTATGGATCCCACTCCTTTTAATTCTCCCAAAAACTTTTCAAAAACTTCTCTGAAAATTTTTTCTCAACTCTCCCAAAGACTCTTCTCTCAAAATTTCTTTTCAACTCTTCCAAAATCTCTTGGCTTTTTATCCTACATGGTCCATGTCTAACATGCATTTGCTTCGCGTACATTTCACATGAAGACCCCAGTCAGACTTGCACATTACGGGCTTGGACATAAGCTTTGTCTTGGATTTATTAACTACAAATGTTAGATGTTGGGGCCTCTATTTATTAATTTATAAATAATTAATAATTTCTAAAAAAGAATATAAGAAGTATTAAATGAAAAATAATAAAAATTAAATAGCATAATCTCTAATACTTCTTATGTAATATTTATTACATTAATCATGAAGGATATCTTTTCCTCATCCTCAGGCACCATCTGGATTTGATTATATCAGGAGAATGCATCCATAAATTTGAGCATTTGGTATCCCATAGTGGCATCGACAAGCTGGTCTATCCTAGACAAAGAAAAACTATCTTTCAAGCAAACTTTGTTTCAATCAATGAAGTCTATATATATCCATCACTTGTTGTTTGCCTTCTTGATAAGGATAATGTTCGCCAACCACTTAGGATAATTCATCTCGCAGATGAAATTAGCCATGAGGAGCTTGTTCACCTCCTACTTAATGACTTGTCGGTGCTTGGAGACGAAGCTCTGCTTCTTCTATCATACAGGTTGATATAGTGGGTTGTTGTGCAGATGGTGCACCATAACTTTTAGATTGATTCTTGACATATCTAAAGACATCAACATTGGCCCGTAGGAAGTCTAGGAGTCTAACTTGGGAGGCTTCATCCTGCCGCGATATGACTTGGACCGTTCTAGTCAAATTGGACTCATGCATAGGGATCGAGATAAGCTGCTTGGATGGCTCCCCATATTGCCATTTTTCTTCATTATGGGCATCAAAGCTTTCGATTGGCATGGCCTCCCTAGGCTTCTTATCCTTCAAGGAGGGAACATAGCAGTGGCCAAGGCTTGGTCAACTTGAAGCTCCCCTACGCCCTGAGGGGTAAGAAACTTCACTACTAGGTGATAGATGGAGACAACAGCTTGGAGGGCATTTAGTTTTAGCTTTTATAAGATTGCATTGTATGCTGAGACTACCTTTACTGTCAGAAAGTCAAGCATGACCATGGCTTGTCTTGAGGTGACGGGCAAGGTCACTATGCCTTTGGATGGAGACAACATCACTCAAGAAACAACTAAGGAAGAATTGGTCTTTCGAAACTATTCCATAGGTAGGTTCATTTTATAAAAAAATTCATAAAATAAGATGTTTGCAGTGCTTTCATTATCTACCAAACTTTCTTTTATATAATAATTTATAATGGTCATAGAAACAACTATAGCTAATCATGGAAAGTTTGGGCACCTTCAGCATCGGCATCCGAAAAGGAGATAAGATTGTCTGACCTCTACCTCTTTGGTGTAGGAGCCCTCATTTAGGCCGCATGAGCATAGGCCTTCTTCGAGGATGAGCTCTCACCTTCGACTACAGGTCCTCCCGCAATGGTGTGGATGACTTCGACAATGGGTCAATTGTTAATCAGAGACTCAAGCATAGGTTGAGGTTCGCTGCCTAAGACCTTGGCATCATTCGACTTGTTGACAATTTTTCATAGGTAGCATTGTCGAATGAGTGTTTCGATTTCTCTCTTAAGCTGGAAACAATCTTTAGTGTCATGCCAATGATCTCGATGGAAGTGAGACTAAGACTAAGACTGAGACTTCTGGCTCATCTTTTTGGGCCATCAAAGGATGTTCTGGCTCTTTATTTCTATCAAAATTTGCCTCTAAGGAGCATTCAAAGGCGTGAAGTCCTCGAGATGCTGGGGGCTCTAAGACTGATAGGGAGGCTTCCCATAACGCTTTTGCTTCTTTGGCTAGGGAGTTGGGTGGTCCTCCATAGCCTTCTTTTGATCTATCCTCTCTTTTCATTTCTCCGTCATCCCCTCTTCATTAGCAATATACTTGTTAGCTCAGGCAAAGAGCTTAAAGAAGTCACGGGGAACTTCTTAGCGAGGGAGAAGTAGAAACCATAAGCCTCCAGTTCCTTCTTGAGGACTAACATAGCGATCGAGTAGCCCAAATCACAGACTTTCAACATGGCTGCTTTAAAGCAACTCATGTAACTTCAGAGGGATTCTCCGATCTCCTGCTTGATGGAGAAAATGGTATTAGTATCATTCTTTAGCCTTTGATTGCTTTGAAACTAAGTAGCAAACTAGCAACCAACCTCTTCAAACGAGTGGATAGAGTTAAGTTGGAGACTGGTATACTAAGCTCAAGTAGCACCCTAGAGAGTTGCAAGGAAAGACTTGCAGAACAGTATCTGAGGCCCCTTGTAGCATCACGAGGATCTTGAATCTCTCCAGATGGTCATGAGGATTAGTGGTGCCATTGTAGACTTCCATGAACGGCTCCCCCATAATCTGCTCCATGAAGTGAGGGTGAGTGATAAACAGGAGCTTTCTCCCTAGAGTTGATCGGTGCTGATGGAGGGCCTTGAGGTAGCGGTCCACCTTTTGGATCTTTCAATCTAGCTCATTCTACCAATCGATCTTCCACCTAGGCTAGTGGCCTGCAAATTTGCTCGTGGATGAGTCTTGCAAGGAAGAAGAGAGTGAAAAAGAAGGAGAAGCAGGCTTATGCTTCTTACCTCACTCGTTGTCCTTGGGGCGAGGTTGATGATGGAGTGAGACTTGCTCGAGACTTCGATGGATGGATCGAAGCCCCGAGGCACTTCTTTTGGGCTGGTAGGTTGAGACAAGTTGATCCATCTCAGGTTCCTTGAGGGGAGAAAGGTTAAGTTATACTGGAGATAGGTAATCGCTCGATGCCAAAGTAGGTGGATGAGTTGATTACTGCAAGTCATGCATCATAGTAGTTAGTGTCTGAACTTGCTTTAGGAGTTGATGAAACTACTCGGAGGTGACGGCTGGAATAGTCGATGCCTCTAAAACACTAATATCATGATGGCCTTAGTCAAGGTTAGCAGGCTCCATGGGTACATCCAAAAGAGTGGCAGAGGATGTCATCACCATCTTCTTATTCTTCATACTTAGATGATGGAGAGAGGAGAACTCAAGACCTCAGATACAAGTTAGACCCTTCCTCTAGCACTAATTATTGCTGTCAGAAAGTCATCTAGCTTAGACTGCCAAGTTAGAGTCAAAAGAGGGAATGTGATGGTCACAAGATGGATGGATGAGACCTCTAGAAGGTGTGATGGCACCTGATCCTCGATCAATCCTGCAAGTTGCAGTCCTGCCAAACCATCAAAGATAGAAAAATCTTCATGCTGTGGGGTTCCCGATAATGGATCCTCCTATGTCTAGGTCAATCTCCCATATAAGTAGCAGGAGAGATCTGAGCTCTTAGAAAGAATTTAGCAGTGGTGTGGAGTATGAGGTAAAACAAGTCTGAGATTGGGAAAAAGAGGTGGAGGTCCAGTGGAGGCCATATGGAGTGCTATGTGTTATGATAGGGTTGCTTAAAGTTTTGTGGAAGAAATAAATCTAGTTCATCTGGAGCTGGTCTTTAGGAAAGGGCATGCAAAGTAAGTCTTTATTTATCTAGAGGGTCTCAGGGAGTTGAGAATTTATAAACGATAGTGGGTATCTATCATTTGAGAGAACACATACCATTTTTCCTCCAAGGGTTGTAGAGGCATGCTTGAGTTGTTAAGGAATAATGGCTACACGTTCTGGAGTTTGTTGGGATTATGAATCTCATTGAATGAAGAAGTAGAAGACTTTGAAAATCCTTTAGCACTGTTGTAGAAGTCCAGGTGGTAGCAGCTCAGTGATTGCCCTAGTATCCTTAGGAGGATACGTGTTGGGTTGCCAGTGGCACAGTAAATAACACATTTTGGATATATCAATAATAAAAAGCAATCATGAGTTTTGACTAAAAAAATTTAATATTATTATGTCATATTTTATTTAAAATTTTTAATTTTTAATCTTTTAATATAAGCTTGATCGAACCACTAACCTATGTTCTAGAACCACCATAACATGTGACCAAATTCAAGCTCTATATAAAAGTAATAGTTTAAGATTTAGCGGTAATCTTTCAAAATCTTGCAAATTATGATATCATTTACTTGTATATTAGTTAAATTCTATAATAATAATTCTAATTTCTAGTATTCAAAATTATATGCTGTACTAACAAAAAGGTTCTTATTGAAATATAGTGGAGTTTATACTATAATGCAACAAAAAAAGATTTTTAATTGGCGAAATGGAGCATGTGAGCTCTATCAATTAATTGGCAATAGGAGATGTGTGATAAGATAATGAATAGAACAAAGGAATGAAAATATGGCACATTCTATATAATAAGAGGTATATAAAAGACTTGGCAAGTCTCAAATGAGTTTTGATTTTTTTAAATAAGTTTTTGAGTATATACCTTTCTAAATATACGAAATTATATAAATATCCTTGCAAAATTGCTATTTGCATATATAATTTTATAATTTTTTTTCTTTTACACATTTGTCTATTATGATATTTTAGCTATTTCAATTTTAAACCATTAAGCAATGTTAGATGACAAGAATATATATGCAAAAAAAAAAAAAAAAAGAAATAATGAAGATTATACATACAAAACAAATGTTTTATGAGGATATACATATAATTATAATTTTTGTAAGGGTATTCATGTAACTTTATATCTTTAGGAATGTATACACTTAAAAAATCCTTAATCTTATGACTTGTATATCTGAATAAGAATCTACATAGAAGATCATCTCCCCTATACAATTGCTCATTTAAAATTCATGAGAGAACTATTAAGACTCAATCACCTTACTAGCAGATCCTCTTGGTTGTAACAATTGTAAACTCTACAACATAAGAATCTAAATAGAATATTTATATCTCGTACACAATAGCTCATTTAAAATCTCTATTGGAACAAGTTGGACTTAATGGCCAAAAGCTGATTATTAGTAGACCACTTGGCTGTAATAACTATAGAATCCTATAGTTTCAAATATAAGATGCAAGGAAGAAAAAATGGAGAGAAATCGACATAATAATAATATTTTATTTAATGATTCATTTCTTTTGAAATTATATATCGTAGCCAACATATACATGCACATATCCATACATATGCACATGTATATGTTATATATGGATGCATGCACACTTTACATAATCAAATCATAGTCACAAACATAAAGCACAAAGGGGTGTCTATTAGTTATTTCTCCATACATCCTGTAAGAGGCAGTGGTTTTCCTCTATAGTGATGATTCGAGTCATAGAGTTTCATGTTGTATAAGATCATCCAAAAATATCGATGCACATCACATGGCAAGACTGGCAAGTTAGAATCCATTGTAGATTTTTAAATTTTTAAATTTATGGTTTTAGGTTGAAAGTTCAAATTTTGAATTTGAAATTTGGATAGAGATCGGCTTTGAATGTTTATGGGCTTGGATTGGGCGAAACTAGATCCAAGCTTTGGAACACAATAGCTGTAGTTGGTTCGATTTTAATTGTCCTTGGGCCTCGATGTTTGGGCTGGAGATGCTTGGCTGTCTCTTTTCTTTCTTATCTCCTCCTCACTCTATCCCTTTATAATTTTTCACTTTTTTCTCTGATTCTTTATTTGTTCAGTTACAACTAAAAGTGAGGTGGCTTGCCACCATTTTGCTAAATTATATCTCTCTAACGAAATATTCGTTGGCAGTACAGAATCTAAAAGAATACTCAAGGTTTGTGCCTGTAATTATAAACGGTTCAATCATCCATATCACATTTCCGTTGTAGGAAGCATCTTTAGATCAAAAATTTGATTGACTCCATGATCAAATAATTAATTAGAATCATGTGGTCCAACTTAAAAGCAGTTACAAGTTACCTTGTCTACAATCTAATGTATAACACTGTGCAGAAAATAAGTTTGCTTGACATTTATGTGAATTCTAGATAAGTAAAACATGTATGAAATAAACCATTACCGGCACATGCACAGAATTGCCAGATTAATACTAGATAGATTTGCAATAAATTTTTCATCGGTAAATGAGGATTTACTAGATGTCTCAACAAACATTTCCATAAACTTATAATGAAATCGTGTACCTATTGACATTCAAAAATTAAGGAAAACAAAAGATATTAGTGGATATTGAAATATAAAATTTAAATAATTTGATCATACTATTTTTTTTATTTTCATTTGTTATCCTTTTTTTTGGGGTTATAGTAATTTCTTCACGTAGAGGAATAGGACCATGTGAGTTCTGTTGGGGGCAACAAAGGTTTCAATTTGTCGGTTAAGTATTTGGTTTGTCCATTCCATTTTCTCAAGGACTACCCTCATTATGGAAGGAAACCAGCTCATCCATATATTGATCATCATACCTGAATTACTATAACTTTTATATGATTTATTATGTATTATTATTATTGTTTGAAAAAAATAGCTTATAAAATAAGTTATTTTGGTGTTGGTATAATTGTACTTAAATGAAGTTATTGTTAATAATACAGTTAGAAAATATAAATTTTGGACTAGTAAATAAAATGAACACTAATTGATTAAAAATGAATTAATTTATTAGTTGTTAAGATGAGCATTTTTTCCCCTCTTGAGAAAAATAATCTGCATCTTGCAAGTGATTTTTTGTAACTAAATTATTGTAATCAACCATATTGTGTTGTTAAATAAATTGACTTGCTTTTGGTATCTCATTTAATTCAAGTAAAAACTTAAAATCCAATAGAAACTACCTATTAATTTGTTGAGTTAACTAATAGAAATTTTTAGTTTTCAAATCATTTATTTTATGCATGTGTTTTCACCAATGATATTGGTCATATATAATTAATTGGATGAGTTGTTGTAGATCTTGTATAAGTTTTGTTGTATGTTCTTTTCATTATTAGTATTTTTATTATATATATATATATATATATATATATATATATATATATATATATATGAATTAGTTCATTAGTTGTTAAGATAAGCATTTTTTTCCCTCTTGCAAAAAATAATTTGCATCTTGCAAGTGATTTTTTAACTAAATTATTGTAAATCAACAATATTGTGTTGTTAAATAAATTAACTTGCTTTCAGTATCTCATTTAATTTGA
This sequence comes from Cocos nucifera, assembly GCA_006176705.1. Lineage (NCBI taxonomy): Eukaryota > Viridiplantae > Streptophyta > Magnoliopsida > Arecales > Arecaceae > Cocos > Cocos nucifera. The sequence goes on from QRFJ01000317.1 coordinate 1,426,777, forward strand.
GTAAAAATTTAAAATCCAATAGAAACTATCGATTAATTTATTGAGTTTGCTTTATAGAAATTTGTAGTTTTTGAATCATTTGTTTTATGCATGTGTTTTCACCAATGATGTTGGTCATATATAATTAATTGCATGAGTTGTTATATATCTTATATAAGTTTTGTTGCTTGTTCTTTTCATTATTAGTTCATTCATTATATATATGTGTGTGTATACTTTGTAGTCGGTGAGATTCCAATATTAAATGTGGCCAAGTACCATCTTTTTCTTTTCTTTTTTTCTTTATTCATATGGCCGGGTTTTACCCAACCTTATCCATAATTACATTTTATCTCATAATTATAGCCTTTTCATGGTCGGGGGGGCATAGGTGGTACTTCTATCCTTCAATCTCCATAAGAATTTATGCTTGAGGAGTTAAAAATAAAGTATAATTATTGAATTTTATAGGTCGGACTCCTCAACCTAGGACTTCATTGTTGTCAGGGGGTTTCTTTCTCACTATGACCTTTGCTTGGCTCCTTTCGAGCTTGTTTTTTCTTGATGGATCTTCTTTCTTTGGCTTTCCACCAATTAACCGTACTCTTCTCAACCTGAGTGTATTTCTACACTTGGACAAGGAGTTTAAAGTAGGTTCTTAGAAACTTCTTATCCAAAAAAAAGTGAATTTGGAGTTTTGGTATTCTCACTTCATAGCCGACATAGTCATGGACTCATTTAGGTTATGAATTTACAAAGTGGCAGCATTGAAATGTGCCACATAATCCCTTAGATTGCATTTGGTGCATTGCCTTACTAGATTTTTAGGCAATCCAAATTACCACTCAGGTAGATTACCACTTTTTAAATTACTGATAATGTTACATTGCAGTGTTTGGTATGCACAGGTTATTTTGTAATAAAATTATTCATAATCTACATTGACATGTTTGGTATAGCAAAATGATTACCAAGTAATATAATCCATTTACTAAATGAAGAAGAAGGCCGGTGCCCTCTTTCTCCCATCATGATGGCCGGTGGCTAGGTTTCCACCCTTCCATCAGAGTCCTTGTTTAATGAGGATAGCTAAACCTCTGACACCCATGCGAACGGGTTGATGGTAGGACTGGCAAGCCATCTCTGGCCATCTGAAATTTAAAAAAAAAACAAAGAAAGAAAAGTTCTGACGGCAACCTCCCCTTTTCCTCTCCCATAGCCATCCTTTCTTCCATCGTTAAGAGGGGATTAAGTTTGCCGGACAATAGGGGAGATGGCAATAGTTCGTCGATCTAGGTTTTTTTGGTGGCTGCTGACCCGATTTTTTTTTGGAAGAGGAGGTCGGGTTTGAAACCCCCCACCGATTTCTCATCCTTTGGCTGATCGCCGGCACAACCACTAGAAAATCAGTGGAGAGCATAAGGGAGAGGGCAGCAGTCCACCCATTGAGATTTTTCGGCATCCACTGGCTGAAATTTGGAGGGAAGGAGCACCGATTTTGGGCTCCTTCTTTGTCCATCATCCATCAAAATGCCTAGTGACAAGTCCATCGTAGGCATATCAGTGACTGGGAGAAGACTGCCAGAGGTTGGGAAGGGTCGGTGACCTACCAATGGAGGCTAATCAAGAAATATCGATGGCCATGGGGGCTCTATGGTGCTAGGGTTTCACAAGGAGAAGAAGGAAGAAAATTGATGTTCAATTGAGAATGAGAATAGAGGCAGAGCTAGGGTTTTGAGTGAGGGTGTTTTTGTTAAAAAAATCAAAATTACCACTTTGGTTTAACCCACATAGACACCTTCCCCAAGGGCAATGTGGATAGCCACTTTGATGGTAATCTACATTACCAAAGCAATCCACATTACCTTTCAACATGAGATATCAAATAGGATAATGTGGTGAGTCCAGGTAATTTAAATACAGGATTATTGACAATCCACATGGATTGTCTCATACCAAATGCAACCTTAAGACTCTCCTTGTTTTTGGATAGAGAAGAGGCTATCAAAATTTTGTGGCTATCTTCTACTATTGTTGAAGTGGGCCATAAATTGCTTTTCTAGTTGCTCAAACAAATGGATAGTGCCTAATTGGACCCTAGAATACCATATACAAGTAGATTTTTTGAGGGTTGCTGGAAAGACAAGATAAAGATGGGCATTTTGGCCTCTTGAATCATTATTAGAGCCTTATAGCTTTCAAGATGGTCGAATGGATCCAAGGAGCCATCGTGCAGCTCTAATTATGACATTTTGAACCAAGAGGGGTTAGTTCTTCCATAATCCTTCAGGAGAATGGTGGATGAGTGTTAAATTTGAGGCCATCTGTCTGGCCTCCATTGTCTTCCTAAAGCTTGGTAAGTTGATAATTAATCTTCTGGAGTTTGCGATTGTAATCGTTTAATTGGTGAGACTCCCCATGATGATGAGAATACCTTGGGGTTTAATCTTCTCTAGACGATCTCGAAGAAGAATGGTGTCACTTCTCTCGCCTAGAGCATTTTGGTGAGGAGTTCAACGTACCAGGGGGTTTAAGTGATGCAATTGTCATGTAGGTTGATGTTGCTTTGAGTTTGATCAAGGAGATCATCAGCTATGCCGAGATTATGCGACATATAGAGCTTGCTCCTCTAGTTGTTGTTGTTGCTTTCTGCTATTTGCTGAAGACTTTGAACAGTAGCTATAAAAGCTTTCACTTATTAAACCAGTATAGTGAATAGTTGCTTGTTCTTTGCCATTATAGGGTGGGATGAATCAATCTCAATATGCTTGTTTGGACAATCACCCCATAATGATGAGCCCCGATCAAAATTGGCCAAAATATTTTGTGATAGTATCTTGGCCATGTTTTTTTTCTTTCCCTTTCTAGCGCACCAATTTGTTGTAGCTAAGCCCTAGTGGAAAATACAATTGGAGGTTAGTCGGTGCCAAGAAGGTGGTACTCTCACTTAGAGGTAGCTATATATGCAAAAACATCCACTTACTAGAGAGTGTTTAGCATGGGATCCTCCGATGCTTAAGTTAGCCAAGGGATAGAGCATAGTTGAAAGAAGAAAATAATGGAGAAATGAGAGAGAAAGTTGCATTTGCTTTGTATGGAAAAGCTTACCCCTTGATCCCCCTCTTGCCTCTTCTTATATAGAGGAGAGTCTCTTCCTATTACTCATAGATTTAGACTCCTTTGCCCCTGAGACATGAGGGTTATCCAATTGGTAGAGGCTTTAGTGGATGGTTAATACACCTATGATATATATGTAGTTATAGACAGTTAATTTTAAGTAGTTAATATGCCTTTTGTGTGTCATAACCATATCCACGACCCCTGATATCCTGGATTATTGGTTATAGTTATTGTAGCCAGTAGGTCAGTCGAATTTCAAGCTTCTAGTTGGCTAATTACTAACATTATTGTCAATTCAACCTCTTTCTAATCGGTTGCATAAAATAGCTTTAAACCGTATGCACATAGTCAAGTCATCGATGTGATCCCGCAATACTTCCATATAGTTTGGGGTTAATTGTCGGATTATTATTGAGAACCCTTCCCGAAAACTATTCGAGGTCGAGAAACCTAGTAGACACCTCAACATAGTTAATTATATGTTACTTCAATTTTTTTCTCGATAAATGAATATTTTTTTTTTTAAATATCTAATTAGTCACACCCTTAACATTTTGTAAGGATTAATGGGTGTCACATTTTGTGCATAGAATATATGATTGGGAACATCAAAAATATTATCATATTATTGTAGGTTTGTGACTACATGGACTCCTCGTCCTTTTGTTTTTGACGAAAATTATTTTGTATTTCTTTTTTTACAAAATAGGTAGAGCCAAATACATTACTTCTTGTTTGTTGAAATGCCTAAAGGATAAAGAGGTGACAAGGTAAGAAAAAAATAGTATTAACATATAATCAACACTATAAGAAAATGGACCATTGCCAACATAAATTTCTCATTTGCGGATGCTAAAAAGCATCGCAAAATAATTTTCCAATCCATTCCAAAACATCGCAAAAGGATCAGTAGGTGAAAAGTTGAAATTCTACTTTTCGATGCTTTTCAAAGTGCTAGAATTTTTTCTATAATTATCGATGCTTTCCAAAAGCATCGGCAAGTTCTTTCATTATCGATGCTATAAAGCATCGATAATTTTTTTAAAAAATACTGATACTTTTTTTGGTGCGTTAGAATTGGTTTCAATTACATAATCAATGGTGGTTTTAGAAAAATATACCGACACTTCATAGCATTGGTAGTTTAAGGACTTGCCGACACTTTAAAGTGCCAGCATTTTAGAAATTCATAAAAAAAATTCATATCAAATCATGCAAATTAGATGCATTCAAAATTTATAAAACAAAATCTATCAAAAATTTATAAGAAATTTTAAACACCATCATAATAATATAAACCTATCCAAATAAAACAAAAATCATAATCAAATATATAATTTATCCAAAATTTATAACACCGGCAATATCACAATTAAATATATAAACCTATCTAAAATTTATAATACTAATAATATCATAATCAAATACATAAATCAGTCCAAAATTTATAACACCATTATAATCCATACATAAATCTATCCAAAATTTATAATACCAGCAATATCACAATCAAATACATAAACTTGTCCATAATCCATATATAAACTTGTCCAAAATTTATAACATCAGTAATATCACAATCAAATACATAAATCTGTCTAAAATTTATAATACCAGCAATATTACAATCAAATACATAAACTTGTCCATAATCCATACATAAGCCTGTTTAAAATTTATAATACCAGCAATATCACAATCAAATACATAAATCTGTCCAAAATTTATAACACCAATATCATAATTCATACATAAATCTGTCCAAAATTTATAACACCAGCAGTATCATAATTACATTATCCATCACATACATTCATGAATTACAATCCATAAGCAAAGAGAAAAAAATGAGATATCAGACTATCAGTTATCTATGGGAGCATGATCGTCATCGACTCTACAACTACTGGAAGTACCGAGAGCCTACAATAAAGATATACAAACTTTAGTTAATTGTATGAAAATCATAACATAAATTTAATGAATAAATAAATAAAGTAAGAGATGTACTCTAGAAGAGTCTACAATGTTTGTAATATGGATGTCAATTGATCAATCTGAATCCTCATGGTTGTTATCACATCATCATATCTCATCGTCTTTACCCATGCCTCCACCTGCTCCTCAATCCATGCCTTCATCTAAGCCTCGAGCGTAAAAGTATCCATATTGTTAGAGCTCTCTAGCATCCTAAGTATATCGACTGAATGGGGGTGACTTTAACTCCATAACTCCTCACTCGATCATAACAGTCCGATCCCAGTAGCTCTGTCATCGCCTAGGCCTTAATGCGACTGGCCTCCATAGATGCTGAGAACTCACTAACATGCTCCGCAATAAGAAATATAGCTCTCTCCTATATTTAAGAATAAAAAATATATTAATTTTTACTTAAAAATAAAGCCCCATATCATTAAATTAAATGGTTATAAATACATAATAAAACAACCATCTCGATGAACATGAGTCATCCCATAAAACTCTATCTGACCAGTCTCCCTCCGATGCTCATCCATTTATAGAAAATATAAATTTTATAAAATATTTTTTTCATGAATTTTAATTGATAAATTTTAATAGTTTCAATAAAAATATCATGATACATGATATGTTATACATTATAATATGCTAATAATTGATAAAGTCATTGACAATCACATAATTATAGTTGATGTCGTGAAAGAAGATCAATTATTCTTAATTTATCTATTCTAATTATATTAAAGTAAACTTTTATTAAGAACAATTTGTCTATGGTGTAACCTTTTTATAAACCTTCTCATTGCAAGCACAAGTTTTCTATTTCAACAGTGGTCGTGATGTGCAGGTGAAAGCCAAATGTGTCTATTAATAGTCCCAACAACTTGGATACGATAAGTGGCAGATTGGAATGCATTACTTGCTCCCTTTGCTTCGTCAAAAAATCAAACCTATGGTTGCATTCTTGCCTACATCAGTTCTCCCCATAGCAAGTATCTTAAATGAGTACTCCAGAGTGGGTCAACCAGCATACTCTTGCTCTACTGCCGTAGCTTTCACTTTATAGATCTTCAGACATGGTCTCTTTGCATTTGACTTTCTGGCTCACGTCAAGCTTGCAAGTCACAACCCATATAAAATTTATGCTTTTCAATGGTGGTAGATGTATAATTAATGGGTTTAACAGAAGGCATAGCATAACTAAGTTTAGCAAGTCAAGTTATAACATTCTTTTTCAGAAATTTATTCCCATCGGTTTTTTATAGTTTTAAAAAGTTTCAATGATCAGACATCCATGACTTTCTAAGATTTCAACAGATCTAAGCTTCAACCAAAGCAAAGCAAGGAGATTCAGAACAGAAATTAGGTTCTGACAAAAGTTTCTCTCAAAACATACAGGAAAATTAAAGGGAAATCATCAAATCATTTTCTGGAGGGGGCAAAAAAAAAAAAGTAGTTAATGCATCCACTACAGATTTCTCGCCATGTGTGACTGAATGCTACTTCATTCAGAGGCTTTTGATCTTTTACTTGAACATTATAGGGTGCAAGATCCACAAAACCTTGAAAAGGAGTTCTAAAAAGAGTTGGGACATTTCATCATTGGCATCTAGAAAAGCACAAGACATGCAGCACATTGGACCAATTGCCTAGGGATCTAAACAGCATAAAAAGCGAGCAACAATAGTAGGCAGACTGTCTATTCTAGCAACAAGCAAACTTTGAGGTATAAAGATCAAGGATGACACAAAATGACAACACACTTTCAGCTGTAAAGGCAAAGCTGAATGTATGACCAAGTCAAAATATTCATCCCCAAAAAATTAAAGGATGCTATAAATACTTCATAAAATCTAGAAAGGAACTAGAATCAGCTGGGGGGTTGGGTGTTGTGCAGGGGTTGCAACACCTGATCAAGATAGCAGGTTATTTTTAGAACCCTTGCCATGGTGTATTTACTTCAACATTTACAACTGAACCCTGATATTCCTTTGTATAGTTCCTTAGCACAAAGTGAACCAAGTAGAGAGTTCCCAAAGCATAATTATCAGTTCCCTGAAGAAGGGAGCCAGCCAATATAATATAATATGAACAAAAAATTATGCTAATATATGAATGAAACATACATATATTATGAGTCTTCTATTTTGTGCTCCATACACGCTCGCGCGCGCGCGCGCACACAAAATGACAATATAATCCACTATTTTTGAACCAGACCAGCCAATGAACCACTAAAGGGAGCCAGACAGTCTAACCATTTAATCTAATCAATTGCTTTTCCTTTTTTTCTTTTTGATAAAGTCTGATCAATTGCATTGAAATATTGAAACATTTACAGGTTGAAAATAGATATAGTGATACCAGGAAAGGAATCATATTTCCTAAGTTCTGACCTTCCTATGGTCAGCCGCTAGACTGCAAGATTTGGGTCTATCTTACTTGGCCTACCAATAACATACAACATATAACATTTGATGCAAATAGGGGCAAAAGCTATGCGTGCACAAATGCGTACAGGTTTTGGTTGTGTCGTTTCCCCAAAAGAATGATTTTCTTTCTTTTGCAATATCAACCTGTGCAATATCCAATTTGAAATCAGTAGAAAAATGGTTGAAGTGCTTTAAAATTCATGCAATATGTAATCTAATGATTGATACAGTGAAAAAAAATCCATCATCTTTTTGTGAAAGATGCGATCTAAACCCCATGCATATATGGTATTTTGCCTAATTACAACAAATGTTATGCGTATCATTGTAATATAATATATGGATTGCAAGAGAAATAATAGGACGCAATATATATATGCTAAAGATTTTGAAAAAAATATACGAATTTCTATCTACATGGCGCATAGCTCTTGGATCTCAATGTATATGATGAGTGTATTCAATTACTTATCCCCTCTCGGAGAATCAATAATGAACAAGATCCCTCTATTGATGAGGATGTACATCAAGAGGACAAATACGAGCAACATCATCCTCCACCAATCCCTCTCTCATGTAGTCCCTCTTCAGAGTTGACTTAAATTCTTTCTATTTTCGATTGAGGAACTTCAATATCTAATCATAACTTTCTGGAGAAAGTATAAATTTACTAAAAAAAGGCAATGAAAGATATTTTATTATAATTAATTTATTTTAAATAAATTAACATTAAATATAATGCCATATTTTTATCTCTACTACTCGTAAAATCTCAAGCTTATATGTAGGAAGCATATCATTCTATTTTGCATAGCTTAAGGGATAAAGCGGATCCTTCCGCAAAATAGTTCCTAAAACGCTCGTCAACAATAAGGCAGCCATCTGGTTGCACCAGATGATAATTCTCTCACCCTCAGCTAAACGTTAGATATCTCTGGCCCATGTGGATCCATATCTAACCCGTCCTCTCCTAGATGCATGTGCAACAAGCACAAAATGATAAAGTTTATCATGAATCAATCAACATAAATCTTTACTTAAATCGTTCCATAATACTAAAATATATTAAACTACCCAGAATGTGTATCTCATCTATAGGAGTATTCTCATCGGTAGGAGGATCGTGCTCTGACTTGGAATACTATGCCGATGAAGTAGCTACCTTGGACTGCCATGCAAACGATGAAGGACTGACCTCGGGTTGCTGTGCAGATGATGAAGGACCAACCTCGGGTTGCTATGATTGCCTCGACCATCGGAGCTGAAAGGTAGGTCCCCGCTTTCTACCATCGATGCATGTCCAGAACTTCCTTCCAAGGTGACCATTAGGTACATCTCCCAAATTATTGGCTTGGATTTAAGAAATTACAGTAATTAATATGAGCTGTTGGTGAGCTACATCTTTTCTTTTCCCTGTTTCATACAAGCTGTAGCAAATGGACCTACCATCTAGCGCTTTAAAAGATAAGAGACACGACAAATGGTGTCCTCTAATGCCCACTGAAGTTCTTGTCATAACAAACAGGCCTTCCACAAGTAGCACTGAACAAGGAAAACAACAATAATCTGCGGCTTAATTTGTTTGTAAAGTTGTTTGTGCATTAAGTGGTCAATAAAACATGGATTATTATTGCACATGATCACGCAATTATATTCGTGCTACCATTGCGAGGAGACCGGCATGAGTTGGAACCAACAAGGATGTTCTCAGGTGAAGCTCTAAAGCATTATCTAAAGATCAATCAGGTAAGCTTTCTCTCAGTAATTGTTCTCCATCAATCCTATATTGCATGGGAGAAACCAAACACTAGCGAAAGGAAGCAAGAAGAGAAATCAATCCAAGGTATAACGTCCTTCAATGTAATGCTTTCTTGTGAAAGGCCATGGGACAGGAGGTAACCATAAAGTTTAAAGAGATGTAGAGAGTTAAATATCATAACATAACCTTAAAATTTTTTTCTTAACCAACGAAAACAAGTATAGGAAATAATAAATAATACACACTGATCCTTAGATCTTCTGCTCACCATCAAAACAAATTCTTTAAGCAAAAAAGCAATCCAAACTCGGTATTCAGATCCAATTGAGAGCCCAAAAATACAATTTGCATGGCAAAAGATGGAGGAAGAAACATGGAAAACAACACACTTTCATCCAATTTACCAAATTTAAACCAGTAATACTGATGCAAAATGGTTCTACTAATCATAATCTAATAGGCCAAAAAACTCATATAAATCTTACATCTTTTATACGCTAATGCAACCCTTAAAAACTAGATATCACTCCAATATTAATAGTAGACACGTTTAGGCCAATAAATATAACTAGCAGTACTAAGCCATAGATAAAAATCACATATGAAGGTATTAGAAACCATTATTGAGACAGTATTGAATAAAATAAACAAAAAGGAAAAGAATATGAAGGTATCTTCTCCCAATCATAGCTCTGAACTAAACTTGAATAACAGAACCAAATTATCATCAAAAACAAAATTAAAATCCTATGTTGTAGTTGAGAGGAATTTGTTTCTTCAATGATAAAACCCTTAAAAGCATCACAATGCACAGGATAAAATTTATTGCTAAACATGCAAAAGTATCTAGCTTTCATTATTTCACATGCATTTTTGGGTAATATATTTGTACATACATATGAAACGAGGAAGTTAATTGGATGGAGAAATTTGATGTTACCCAAATAACATCAAATTTTCAGACCTTTTTCTTTTCCAAGACTTTCCTAACTCCATGGAGATACATACTAAATGATTTCATTTGTGACGATATGAAAAATAAAATTCAAAATGCAGCCATTTGTAAACAACAAATTTTCCCTAAAATGTAAATGATTTCATAGGTGCCAATCAACTGAGCTATTAATTGTTGGGTGACTACAAATATCTTCCCTGAAATGTACATGATGCATGATCGAGTAGAGCATGTTCGTAAAACAAATAGGCATACATTACCATGCATTAGTGCATTAATGTATGATTGTTGGCTGACACCGCATTGGTAATCAAAAAATTCAGTATGAGATGGATCATCCTCACTCACTCAAGGTGATAAGGTTATATGAAAAAATTAATGTGAACCAAATTATGGGACCAATGAAAGGAAACATGTACCAAACCATGTGTCCAGTGGGTACCTCTAACTTTGATGTATTGTTGAAAAGAATATGTCTTGATAATTTCATTTCATCCTTCTTCTATAAAAATAGTTATTTGTATGGGTTGCAGCTGATTGTGGTTGCAGTCAAACAACATACTTCATGTGGTACATAAAGGGTCTATTTACTAGTGTTGGTGTAGAAACTGGTCATCGTCGGAGGTCGCTGGAGTCGAGGCCGCTGAGGTCACCGTCGGAGACCTGCAAAACAGAGTCCCATCCGGAGCCGGTGGGGGTGGCTCCGGTAGGATCCTCCGACGCTCAAGTCAGCTCTGGCCAACAGGAATGGAGTGCTCGGAATGAGTTCCGGAGCTTAGAGAAGAAGAGGAGAGCTTAGAGATCAGAGAAATTAGAGTCAGCGTATCTGGAGGAGGGCCCCTTTTATAGCGGAGCTTGATGGTGATGGCTGCAGCCGCATGCTGGTGGGCCGCTCGAGGTTCGGCGGAGTCAGTCTCTCGGGGAGGTGCCGTACGCGGCAGGGTTGGTGGTGACAGCTACAGCCGCATGCTGGCGGGTCGCTCGAGGTTCGACGGAGTCAGTCTCTCGGGGAGGTGCCGTACGTGGCGGGATTGGTGGTGACAGCTATACTGGCAAGTCGTGGGCCGCATGGGGCTGGTTACGAAGAGAGTGGCATGTGGCGGCCATACCGTCTAGTCTCGTTGTTCGTCCAGAGGGGTTCGGACTTGTAGGAGAGTTCGGCCAAAGGAAAAGCTTGGGAGCAGCTCGACCGTAGCGGAGTTCAAAGGAGCTCGACCGACCGAGGGGACGGCTCGGGGGAGTTCGACTGTAAAGAAGTTCGGAGGAGCTCGACTGGCTGAAGAGACGGCCGCTTGGGAAGTTCGGTCAAGAGACGACCGCTTGGGAAGTTCGGATGCTAGGAGATTCCGTTAAAGCCCGATCGCTTGGAGTCCAAGGAGCTCAGCCGCTAAGTAGTCTGGCCAGCTGAACGGGTTCGAAGGAGCTAGGAGTTTGGGGAGCTTGGCCGCTAAGCAGTTCGGCCGACTGTAAGGGCTCGGTTAGGATCGGTCTGCTGGGCATCCAAGGAGCTCGGTTGCTGGAAGTTCGTCCCCGCTAGAAGTTCAGCCGAGGGATGACCGCTGAGGAGTTCGACCACTGGGGAGTCCGAAGGAGCTCGGCAGCTACGTAGCTCGACCGACTGAACGGGTTAGAAGAAGCTCGACGGCTAAGTAGTTCGGCCGACTGTAGGAGTTCAGCCAAGACATGTTCGTTGAAGCTCTTCTGCGGCTACATTAGGTTGAGCATCGAGCTAGACTTCGGTGGGAGCAGGATTTATCCCCAACACTAGGCCCCCCACTCTCGAGTTCGAAAATCGAAGGAAGGGAGTGCAGGAAAGGCGACTGTCGAAGTCTTCCTCTGAGCTCCATGCTGGTCTAGGTCGAAGCTCGGAGGAGATCTCACCTCCAGCTGAAATTGATATCGAAGTTGAAGCCCAGGCAAGATTCCATCTCCAGCCGAGGTCGAGGGGCTTCGTTTGCTGCGATCGAAGTCGAAGGTTGCGCTCCTTGGGGGCGACATTATCTCTTACAGTCGAGGTCGATGCGGGCACTCAGGAGGGATCTGATCTGAGACCAAGGTTCTCGGAAGAGATCTTATCTCTAGTCGAGAAGGCTTTTCGGGAGAGATCTTATCTCTGACCGAACTTCTCGGGAGAGATCTTATCTCTAGCCGAGGTTCTCGAGAGAGATCTTATCTCTCATCGAGGTTGGTGCTCATGTTAGGATGAGGTTCTCCTCCTGTTCCTAACCGAGGTTGTCCACGGTCGGTGGAAGAGATCTTATCTCTAGCCGAGGTTGTCAACGGTCGTCCGAAAGAGATTTTATCTCTAGCCGAGGTTGATGCTCGTGTTAGGACGAGGTCTTCCTCCTGTTCCTAATCGAGGATTGACTCAGTCGCTCGGGAGAGATCTTATCTCTAGCCGAGGTTGTCAACGATCGCTTGGAAGAGATCTTATCTCTAGTTGAGGTTGTCAACGGTCGCTTGGGAGAGATCTTATCTCTAGCCGAGGTTGATGCTCGTGTTAGGACGAGGTCTTCCTCCTGTTCCTAACCGAGGTTTACTCGATCGCTCGGGAGAGATCTTATCTTTAGCGAGGTTGTCAACAGTTGCTCGGGAGAGATCTTATCTCTAGCCGAGGTTGATGCTCGTGTTAGAATGAGGATCTTCCTCCTGTTCCTAACCAAGGTTGACTCGATCGCTCGAGAGAGATCTTATCTCTAGCCGAGGTTGTCAACGGTCGCTCGGAGAGATCTTATCTCTAGCCGAGGTTGGTGCTCGTGTTAGGACGAGGTCTTCCTCCTGTTCCTAACCAAGGTTGTCTCGGTCGCTCGGGAGAGATCTTATCTCTAGCCTGAGGTTGACTCGGTCGCTCAGGAGAGATCTTATCTCTAGCCGAGGTCGATGCTCGCATTAGGATGAGGTTCTCCTCCTGTTCCTAATGGGCTGTGGGGGCACATAAGGACTGCTGTCAGGGCCTCTTCCCCCATCTCGTTCTTTGTGAACGAGGACTTCACTCGGGAGAGATCTTATCTCTAGTCGAGGTTGTCCTAACGCGGTAATTATTGACTGCTTGTTCCCTGTCATCGCATAGTTTTTGTATCCAGCAATAATATTATTTGGAAAGGAAGAATTTTATTGAAAGAAAGTTACTAGTAGCGCATCCCCAAATTCTGTATTTCAAGATCATGGTAGCATTGTTCCTCCGCATTTCTTCGATGATAAGTCCTGGGGTGGACGACCTCCTCATGCTGGCCTCCTCAATTTGGTGCAAGCTCTTATCGCTGGAAGACGGCAAATCGCTGACGCACCAAGCTCCTCCTAGGGGCAATATGGATGACGCCGTAAGGTGGCCGACCTTCTTGCGGTCTCTGGCTATGGCAGCGCCCTTGACCGATCTTTCTCTGCTTCAGGCTGGTGCTAGAAAAATTTATCCAGCCGCCCTTTTCTGACGAGCTCCTCGATTTCGTCTCTGAGCTGGATGCATTCCTCGATGTCGTGGCCGTGGTCGCGATGGTAGAGGCAATACTTATTTCGATCGTACTTGTTTGGGAGAGACTGTAACCCTTCCGGTCTCGGCAGCTGGTTCTTTACTTCGGTAAGAATCTGAGTTTGAGGAGCATTGAGTGGGGCATAGTGGCGGAACCTTTCGGGAGGAGGGTTTCTTCGCGTTTCTTCGCGCCCCTCTGTCGGGGCGAGTTCGAGGAGTTCGGGCCCGGCTATTTTTGGAGGGGGGCTGCGAGCGCAGCCGAACTTCGCTCGGCTCTTCCTCGTCCGCCAGCCCCTCTCTCAGGGCTTCCTCGTCTTTCAACTTGAAGGCTTCTTCCACACGGGCATATCTCTCGGCCCGAGCCAGCAGATCGGTGAAGTTTCTGGGATACTTTTTTTCCAGAGAGAATAGCAAGTTATTTTTCTGAAGGCCACCCTTGAGTGCGGCCATCGCGATGGACTGATCCAAGTCTCGGACCTCCAATGCCGCGGCGTTAAACCGGATGACGTAAGTCTGGATGGATTCCCCTTGCTTCTGCTTGACGCTTATGAGGGAATCTGAACCTCGGCTCGGTCGTCGGCTGCTGATGAAGTGGGCTGCGAACCGACTGCTCATCTGGTCGAAAGAGAAGATCGTACTTGGCTTCAATGCCGAGTACCAGTTTCTCGCTGCTCCCTTTAAGGTAGATGGGAAGGCTCGGCACAGCATGGCATCTGAAGCACCGTGAAGCAGCATCATGGCATGGAAGGCTTCCAGGTGATCAACCGGATCAGAAGTTTCATCGTAGCTTTCCAGTTGAGGAAGCTCGAAGATAGGTGGAATAGGTTCTTACATAATTTGGAGAGAGAAGGGAGGTTCGACATGGACGTCAGCATGATGAGCCGAGGTGACGCGGTCGAGCTCTTCAATACGTCGGTCCATCTCCCATAGTCTGCAATCGAGGGCGTCGTCTTGGCTGCAGATCTTGGGGTGCTTCCGACTATGAATGGGGAAGGTCTCCCCTGAAAGAGAATAATGATCCGAACATGGATCCTCGACCCTCTGTTTCTCCTTCTTCGGGGCGATCGGTACGCTGGCCCTGGTACTCTTCCTTGGGGCTGATTTTCGACGTTCCAATGGTGGGTTTCCTGATGGAGTCGCCATCGGAGGCTGCTGTATAGCCTGCAATGCCTCCGTGAGGCTACGAACCTATCGGACAAGCAGATCGAACTGCTCCACCTCCACCGTAGGTACAGATGGAACCTGAGCTGCCAGAGCCGAAGCAGGAACAGACGGAACCTAAACTGTCCCACGGTGGGTGCCAGTCGGAGCCGAAGTAGGAACAGATGGATCTGGATGGGATCGGGCCGCGGAGGCCGTCGAGCGTCGTGTCGAAGCTCTCCTGAGAGGCATTTCTTCTTCGGAAGAGAAAAGGAAGATCTCCAAAGAGGGAAGAGAAAAGTCGTCGAGCACTCATTTAAGAATAAGGGACTCTCGGAGGTTCGAGGTTCCTCCTTCTAGCGCCAATCTATTGGTGTAGAAACTGATCATCGCCAGAGGTCGCTGGAGTCGAGGCCGCTGAGGTCGCCATCGGGGACCTGCAAAATAGAGTCTCGTTCGGAGCCGATGGGGGTGGCTCCGGCAGGATCCTCCGACGCTCAAGTCAGCTCTGGCCAACAGAAATGGAGTGCTCAAAATGAGTTCCAGAGCTTAGAGAAGAAGAGGAGAGCTTAGAGATCAGAGAGATTAGAGTCAGCGTATTTGGAGGAGGGCCCCTTTTATAGCGGAGCTTGATGGTGATGGCTGCAGCCGCGTGCTGGCGGGCCGTTCGAGGTTCGACGGAGTCAGTCTCTCGAGGAGGTGCCGTACGCGGCAAGGTTGGTGGTGACAGCTGCAGCCGCATGCTGGCGGGTCGCTCGAGGTTCGACGGAGTCAGTCTCTCGGGGAGGTGCCGTACGCAGTGGGGTTGGTGGTGATAGCTATACTGGTAAGTCATGGGCCGCATGGGGCTGGTTACGGAGAGAGTGGCATGTGGCGGCCATACCGTCCAGTCTCGTTGTTCGTCCAGAGGGGTTCGAACTTGTAGGAGAGTTCGATCGAAGGAAAAGCTTGGGAGCAGCTCGACCGTAGCGGAGTTCGGAGGAGCTCGACCGACTGAGGGGACGGCTTGGGGGAGTTCGGCTGTAGAGAAGTTCGGAGGAGCTCAGTCGGCTGAAGAGACGGCCGCTTGGGGAGTTCGGCAGAGAGACGACCGCTTGGGGAGTTCGGACGCTAGGGGATTCCGTTAAAGCCCAGCCGCTTGGAGTTCAAGGAGCTCGATCGCTAAGTAGTCCGGTTGGCTGAACGGGTTCGAAGGAGCTAGGAGTTCGGGGAGCTCGACCGCTAAGCAGTTCGGCCGACTGTAAGGGCTCGGTTAGGACCGATCTGCTGGGCGTGCAAGGAGCTCGATTGCTGGAAGTTCGTCCCCGCTAGAAGTTCAGCCGAGGGATGACCGCTGAGGAGTTCGGCCGTTGGAGAGTCCGAAGGAGCTCGGTAGCTACGTAGCTCGGCTGACTGAATGAGTTAGAAGAAGCTCGACGACTAAGTAGTTCGACCGACTGTAAGAGTTCGGCCAAGACATGTCCGTTAA
Source organism: Cocos nucifera (assembly GCA_006176705.1). Classification (NCBI taxonomy): domain Eukaryota; kingdom Viridiplantae; phylum Streptophyta; class Magnoliopsida; order Arecales; family Arecaceae; genus Cocos; species Cocos nucifera. The sequence continues at coordinate 1,443,076 of QRFJ01000317.1, forward strand.
AGCTCTTCCGCGGCTACATTAGGCTGAGCATTGAGTTAGATTTCGGTGGTAGCAGGATTTATCCCCAACAACTAGATTATCAAATTATACGCTATGTGGCTCATCTCGGATCAGCACACCCTTTCAGCTAGTATTTGATGTAGGATTATAGGATTTTTGAAATCAAATAACAATCAATAAAGTTGATATTAACCTAATTAAAACCAGAATTTCTTTCAGCTATATAATGCTGCCTGAAATCAGAATCCTGACCACTTGGAAAATTGTAATTTGAAGCTCTTTTTGGTTAGACCCTGTTCTCAATTTTGCTGCCCTTAAACTGTCCTAGTTTGATTTCAACTGGCCAAATGCATCAAGACTGAGATATCAAACTAACACTTGATGATATGAACACCAAGAAAAAGATGGAGATGATGTCATCGAGCAGGGCAAGTTTTTTCCGAAAGAGGAGGAAGATTGCCTGTCGGTGATGAGAGGTTGGAGGAGGAGGCAAAATGTAGACGATGAGAGACCAGAGTAGGAGGGAGATCGTCTGTTGACAATAAGAGGCCGGACGAGAAGAAAGGCAATCGGTGATGAGAGATCGGAGAAGGAAGACCATTGGTGATGAGGCAGAGAGGCTGGATTTAGGGGAGATGGCTCCATGCTTTTTTGCAACTAAATTTATCAATGCTTTTGTTAGCATGATAACTTACCGATGCTTTTTAAAAGCGTCGGTAAATAGTTATACTGATTTAAAATTATCGATGCTTTTCACTAGCGTAGATAATATTAAGTCAAAAAATTCTATTTTTTTTTAGTGCAATGAAGTAGTTTATTCCTCTACTCATATACTTTCTTTCCTCAACAAATATATTTACCAAGAAATATATATCATATCAAATAAAAGAGGATTTGTTAATATTCGGAATACATGTTGCACCATTACAATCAAAGATTTGTTGAATGCGTTAAGTGTTTAGGATAATAAGGAGTGCTGAAATAGCATAAACTTTAAGTCCCTTGGAGTTTTGAGAGCTCCTGTTTTCCTTTTTTTTTTTTAATTGGCTCTATGCGCGCTCGTACATAATTAGTTGAGTACTTCATTTAGTTAACAAATGAAAGACCTTTTAAGAATTTAATGTTTTAGAGAGGATAGCAGTAAGTATAAATTAAGTATTATAAGGGCATTTTGGGAGTAGCGTAAGTTGCTCATGATTTTTTTTTTTTTTGGTAATAAGTTGCTCATGATTTGTTGACAATACGAAGTATAACTTTTATCAAAGAAGAGGGACCATATATATGGGTGGGAACAACAAGTGCACCTTTAACATAGAATAACATTTAACTTTAAGGCCTTGTCTACAAAAAGAGGCAAATGATTCGTCCATGCATATTGATCCAAAGTTTGGATAAGAAGTCGGATTCGTGGTTGGATGGATGGCTGCAAAATTAATTAGCCAATCGGCATGTTGGTTTGCTCACCTGTATGTAAACATGTGTTATTGGATTTATTCTTACACTAAGATCCCTTCTTCAGTTTATACAAGTAGAGTCTATTTCTTTTTCCTTTTTTTTGAGTTCCAATCCTCTCTGTTGCTACCATAGTCTAGCCTAGCTCAGACCATTTGAAGGGCACATTGTTTGATCAGCAATGATGAAATACATTTACCTTGAAATTGCGGATCTGCATATTAAAAGAATGAAAAAGCTCATCGGATTGGCTCCAGTCGGATCCTCCGATGCTTAAGTTAGATTAAACTTTGAAAGAATAGGAATAATAAGATTATAATAGAGAATCTAGTATGAAATATCATCCTATTCTTGTTGGTCTGGTTTTAGATGATCTGTATCTCTTTTCACTTTGGCCTTCTGGGCAATTCTAATGAAGTCGACTTATTTGGCCTTCTGATAAGGTTGACTTACTTAACTTTTCGATGAGATCGAACTTACTCGATCTTCTAATGACTTACTCGATCTTCTGATGAGTCAAACTTACTCAACTTTTTGGAAGGTCGACTTACTCGACTTCTGATGAGGTCGAACTTACTTGACTTTTTGATGAGTCAAGCTTACTCGGCCTTCCGATGAGTCGGACTTATTTGACCTTCTAATGAGTCAACTTATTTGGCCTTCTGATAAGGTCGAACTTACTCGGCATTCTGATAAGTCGAACTTATTCGATTTTCTGGTGAGCTTTACTTAGTCTTCTGGTGAGGTTTACTTATTCAGCCTTTTGGTGAGATTGAACTTACTCGACCTTCTGGTGAGATTGAACTTACTCAGCCTTCTGATGAGGTCGAACATACTTGGCCTTCTAATAAATACTATAAATTTACCAATAAAAGTGTTAATTTATTAATTAATTTATATTAATTTTTAAAAATTATTAATTAATTTATATATAATTTTTAAAAAATTCATAATTTTATTAATTAAAAAATTAATTAAAAAATAATAAAAATTAAAAAATAAAATTTTATAATCAGTGGAAAGAACTCATTTTTTTGATCATAATGAAATAAGTTTGAAGCAAAACAGAGCTAAAATGGAAAAAATATGAATTTCTAAAAAAATAAAATAAAAAAATTTAAATAAAAAGTAACATACGGCTCAAACGGCTCAAGTCGCCACGCCGTAGCAGCCGGCGCATCTAAACGCGCCAAGCCAAGCCGACCAAGCCGGCGCGCCAAGCCATCCATGCTAGCCGACTCAAGCCCAGAAGCCATCAGCCGGTCTACAGCACAGTGTGGACCGCCAGCTCAGCAGACACTGACGAATCAGAGATTGTCACGTGGTGGACCTAGACCCCTAAAGGGTTTACAAAAAATTCATCACGACTCATAGGATATTTTGGTCTTTTCATCTATCAATAAAAGGCGTTGATTGATTGCGGTACACGATGTGGCCGGTCCATGCGGTCTATGGGAATAGTAAATGCACGTCGTGCGGTGGTGGTTATTTGCGGTCAAGATTGGATGGTCAAGGTTTTTTTTGATTGCTGATTTCACCCGAATTGCCATCGGATGGCTGCGCTTGATTCCAGCTTCGATTCAACGGTCCAGAAGGATCCCGACGGCAATCAAACTCTCAGGTGCATGATCAACAGCCTAAATTCCTCAAGCGCGATCCAACGGTCAGAAATTAATCCGACTTGATATGGGCCATTACACATCCATTTTTGGTATTTTTGGAAGCATCGGATCACCATCTAACAGCCAGAATTAAAAGAACTCAATAGAGGCTATTTTAATCTGAATTTCACTCGAATTTCTTCCTATTTTTATGATTAAAATAACCCTTAGTCCCACATTGCCTCCCTAACTCTATAAAAAGGACCCCTGGCCTTCAAAAATGAACATCTCAGATCAAAGTGAAGCTTTGATACAGGATGAAGCTAGGCTATAGGTTAATGGCTGCTTCAAAGCAACGGGTGCTAAGAAGAAGAGTTAGGCTTCTACACTATCTTTCCACCAATGCCGATCCAAGATCAGAGATCACTTTATTTTATTTTATTTTTATTTTATATATTTAAATTATGAACTTTTTAATGCAATATTTATGCTCTTTAATTTTATGCTTTTTATTTTTATTTAATTTTTGTACTTTAAATTATTACTTTTTATTTTATTGCAAGTAGATGCTAAGATCTAGCTAGTAGATCTTAGTACCAAGTTTAAATTTCTGTACTTTTTAATTTTTAATTTTTATTTTCCAACTTTACTTCTAATCTTAAAACTCTTCTCTTTTCTTTTTCTTTTATAAAATCAAAGATTTTAAATCTAAAATCACTATCTTTTCTATGGATTTGACTCAACTCATTATCATCTACGTATTTTTAATTATTTTAAGAAGTTGGATTAAATTGATAAACACGGTGTCTTAACGACAATATCGTGTTCCTATCAAGTTTTTGGCACCGTTATTGAGGATCGAACCTAGGTCGCCCGTGTGACAGGCTGGAATACTCACCACTATAAGCGATGTTGTCATTAAGACACCGTATTTATCAGTTTAATCTGACTTCTTAAAATAATTAAAAATACATAGATAGTAATGAGTCGGATCGAATCCACAAGAAAGGTAGTGATTTTAGATTTGAAATCTTTGATTTTATAAAAAAAAGAAAAGAGAAGAATTTTGGGATTCGAAGTGAAGTTGGAAAATAAAAATTAAAAATTAAAAAGTATAGGAATTTAAACTTGGTACTAAAATCTACTAGTTAGATCTTAGCATCTACTTGTAATAAAATAAAAAGTAATAATTTAAAGTATAAAAATTAAATAAAAATAAAAAGCATGAAATTAAAGAGCATAAATATTGCATTAAAAAGTTCATAATTTAAATACATAAAATAAAAATAAAATAAAATAGAGTGATCTTTGATCTTGGATCGGCATTAGTGGAAAGATAGTGTAGAAGCCTAGCTCTTCTTCTTGGCATCCGTTGCTTTGAAGCAGCCATTAACCTATAGCCAAGCTTCACCCTATACCAAAGCTTCACCTTGATCTGAGATGTTCATTTTTGAAGGCTAGGGGTCCTTTTTATAGAGTTAGGGAGGCTAGATATTTTTTGTGAAGGCAATGTGGGACTAAGGGTTGTTTTAATCGTAAAAATAGGAAGAAATCCAAGTGAAATTCAGATTAAAATAGCCTCTATTGAGTTCTTTTAATTCTAACCGTTAGATGGTGATTCGATGCTTCCAAAAATATCAAAAATGGACGTGTAATGGCCCAGATCAAGTCGGATTAATTTCTGACCGTTGGATCACGCTTGATGGAGGAATTTAGGCCATTGATCATGCGCCCGAGAGTTTGATCGCCGTTGGGAGCCTTCTGGACCGTCGAATCGAAGTTGGAATCAAGCGCTGCCATTCGATGGTGATCCGAGTGAAATCAGCAATCAAAAAAAATCTTGACCATCCGATCTTGATCGCAAATAACCACCACCGCATGATCGCGCATTTACTATTCCCACGGACCGGCCACATCGTGCACCACAACCAATCAGCACCTTTTATTGATAGATGAAAAGACCAAAATGACCTGTGAACCACGATGAATTTTTTGTAAACCCTTTAGGGGTCTAGGTCCACCACGTGGCAATCTCTGATTCATCGGTGTCTACTGAGCTGGCGGTCCACACCGTGCTGTAGACCGACTGATGGCTTCTGGGCTTGAGTCGGCTAGCGTGGATGGCTTGGTGCACCGACTTGGTCGGCTTGGCTCAGTGCGTTTGGATGCGCCGACTGCTGCGGCGTGGTGGCTTGAGCCGTATGTTATTTTTTCATTTAAATTTTTTTATTTTATTTCTTTAGAAATTCATATATTTTTTATTTTAGCTCTATTTTGCTTCAAACTTATTTCATTATGATCATAAAAATGAGCTCTTTCCATTGATTATAAAATTTTATTTTCTTATTTTTATTATTTTTTAATTAATTTTTTAATTAATAAAAATATGAATTTCTTAAAATTATATATAAATTAAATAATAATTTTTAAAAATTAATATAAATTAATTAATAAATTAATATTTTTATTGATGAATTTATGGTACTTATCACACCCTCCAACTTAAGCTTTGCTCATCCTCGAGTAAAGAAAGAATTTAGTTTTAAATACCTTTTAACTTTAGAGTTTCAAATTTTACCTAAGCAATTTTCAAAATGGCCATTGATATTTAGTAGAACTTAGGTGAGACATATCATTGAGATATTAATACTTATCAATAGAAAAATTAAGTAAAGAACATTAAATTTTTCAGAACTTTTTCTAAATTATTCCATCTTTATCTCTGATTTGTCTAAACTTTCATATAGACAAGTGTATTGCTACTTTCGTCCTTTATTTATTCATATTACCCACTTTTTTATGCGAATATCATTGCTTACTTAGGCAACGAGACTCGATTATTCGATGGAAAATCAATATTTTTTTTTTTAACGTTGTACCACTATTGAGTGTCTTAACCCCTTAAGCTTTCTATTTGATCCATGTAGCGAGTCTTGGGCCAATGACTCCCAAATCAGTTGGCTTTAGGGCACTAGGTATAGAATACCCCTCGGGCTTACTAGCTCGAATCAAATAGGCTACGAGTTAAGACTAGCTTTACAACGAGCTTCTTTGCCCTTTCCATCTTTTGACATGAAACTCAATGCTTGCTTAGGCAAAGAGGCCCGGTTACTCAGTGAGAAGTACTTGAAAACTATTTTATTAAAATAAATTTTTATATGAAGAAATGTATAGTTATCCTACACAAGCCTATAAAAAGTAGACTTTTTTTTTATGCTAGTAGAAATAATTAAAAATACTCAAAATTTTTTTTTTATATTCTAGATTTAACTCTTTATTGAATTTTCTTAATACTTGATTCTCCAATATCTCACAGATTCTCTGATCTGTGTTTCAATTTTCTTTTAAAAATGCTTAGTTTAATTTAATTCTTAAGCATAATCAGGTGTCTAAATACTAAATACTAACTTTTTTGAGAACTTAAAATTTTAAAATTTTTATTTTTCTCTTCCCTCAACTTAATCGACATTATCCTCAATGGAGAAGAAAAAATAAAGGGTGTAATAAAGAACATGAAAGAATATACCTAACTATATTTTTGGTCCAGCACATGCCTTTGAAAATTTAAGCTCTCCCTCCAACTTATTCAAATTATCCTAAAAAGAATAAACTAAAAAGATAAATTAGATAAAAACTAAATATTGGATTGCCTTCCAACAAGCACTAAGTTTACCATCTTCAGTCAGACACAATGCAGCTTACTATCCTGTGTCGAATATTAGATTGATAAATTCCAATGGTTTTGGATTGCCAATCTCAAAAAGTTGATTTATAATCCCATTATTGATATATTCATTATTAATTTGGGGAATATAATTTATAATCCCATTCTCAGACCCATGTTTATTAAGAATTTCTTCTATTTATTTTTCTAAAATACTCATGAATGGAGTTTTTGTATTAGGAGTTAAGTTTGATTCAATGGGTGCTGGAATGGTGACTAAAGATGATTTTAATTTTGGAAGGTAAATTAATATGATCTTGCTTAAACAACTCCATTGACATTTCATTACATGCCTTCTTGATTTTTATAAGAAGAACCAGCTTCTAGGGTTGAAGGAGAATAGGACATTAGGTTTATAAGTCTCGGGTAAATCATCTATTCTCTTTCTTCCTTATTTCTATCTCATTTAAACTAGAACTAGCATCAGTACTAATTTCTGGCTTGGGTTCTTCTATGTGGTTAGTCTCAGTACTAACCAGTTTCTCTAAATTTTTCATTTTGGCTAGCATCAGTACTAGCCTCTCTCACCTGGATCTTGGTATGGGTCCATAAGAATCCTATAGCTTTTAAGTTCAGGAAATTACTTTGGTATTCTCAAATTGGAGATTCTTAAGTGAAGACATTAGATTGATAATTTAATCCAGGTGGTTGGTGGTCATTAGGTGGGTTGTTTGAAATTGGTAGGTTCGGTAGTTGATCTAGTTCTCTCCTCATGTTAGACTCAACTAATTATCCTATTTGAGCTTCTAGTCTGGCGATAGATTGCTGTTGAGTTAGAATTAATTATTGAAGTTGGTTAAATCTATCATCAGCTAGATTGGTCTGTTGAGGAGGTGGGTATGAGGGCTGATTATAATATGATGGCTGGTTAAACTGACTAGGCTGACCATTATTATAGGCATAATTTTGGTATTGGGATCTATTTTGATAATTTTGCATAGATGAAATTTGGGTCTGAGCCTGAGTCTATTGGGATGTCCAAGAAAAATTAAAGTTACTCCAATTTGGATTATATGAATTTGAAAATGGGTCATTAATCAATTTGGAGTATCCTTGAGCAGCTTGAACTTGTTCTTGGATAAAATGTGAAAACTGTGCAGTCATAGGACATTCACTCAAATGATGGGTTGGGCTAGCATAGATTGAATAAATCTTCTGATAATTAGAAGATAATGTGAATTATGTAGGAGATTGTTGACCTAGGATTAGGAGTTGATCTATTTTCTGAGCAAGAAGATCAACTTTATCTAATTTTTGGACTATTAGATTCAGATTAGCCATTTGATTATTATGGTTGGGTTCAACTAGATCAGATAAAATAATTTTCTACTGTATATGTATTAGTACAATCCTAACGTATTATTCAAAAAATTTTTTTATATTTCTTTTTATATTTTTTTATTTTTTTATTATATTAAAAATTAATTATTTTATTTATTAATTAAATTAAATTAAATTAAATTATCATTTTTAATTTTTTTTTAGTTAGTTTAAATTTAATTTTTATTTTATTTTATTTTATTTTATTTTTAGAGGAAAAAGGAGAAGAAAGAAAGAAGAGTTCTAAAGAAGAGGTCCTAAGGAGTCCTAGAACTAAGAAGAGAGAAAAGAATTAAGTTTAATTAGGTTTGATATTGGTTAGCAATCAAGTTGGTCAATCAATCCTGACTAAGGGTTATCCTAGATCTAGACAGCTCCTAACTGCCAAGGTCACCTTCAAGCCCTCCAAGTGTAGGATTAGCCAATCAACTAGCCAGGTAAGTGTAAGGATCGGTGGGAGTCCCCCGTTGCTTGCCTTAGACACCAATTGTGCTTGGCCAGGTAAGTGAATACGGAATCAATTAGAAACCACCTTCCTTCGGGCCCAGTCATCCCTTGAACCACTTTCCTAGACACCAGTCAAATTGACTTATCCTAATCCGGTTCAACTCTTAGGATTTCTTATCCTATTGAGCTCGAGTTTCTAGGGTTGATGTCTAATTGATTTTAATTTAAAGGCTTAGGTCAATATAGGATGCTGGTTGGTTGTTTGTGGGCTAAGGAAGGGTGATCAAATCTCCACCTTATCTTGTTTAATTGGGTTGTGCCCTTAATTTGATTTAATATGAATATGCATAAAAAAAAATTTTAATCAAAGGGTTCTATTCAATTTAAACTAGATACATACAACTAATTGAATTTTGAAAGGCATACCTTACCTCCAGCAATCACCAAAAAAAATAAAAATAAAAATAAAAATAAAAATAAAACTAATATGATGCATGCTCTAAATAGTTAGAATTTTTAATCTTGTCATGAGATTTTTTTAATTAGATTTAAATGAATATTTTTTTAAAATTAATTTAAAAATAAAATAAATAAATAAATAAAAAGGACTAGGGTTAGGATTGATCTCACCAAGCAAAACTCCTGGTTCTTTTTGTTCTTTAATCTTTTTTTCTATAAAATAATAAAAAAAATTAGCAAGCAATATTTATAAGAAGATAAAAATTTTATTTATAATTTATTTATAAAAAAATCAAAAAGATAAAAAATTTAATGTCCGTGTCTTCCCCAGCAATGGTGCCAAAAACTTGGTACGTTTGTCAAAATTATTTTTAATAAATCAAAAAAATCAAAATCAAAAATCAAAAATAATCCCCGGCAATGATGCCAAAAATTTGATAGGAATGCGATGTTGTCGTTAAGACACCGTGTTTATCAGTTTAATCCGAATTCTTAAAATAATTAAAAATACGTAGATAGTAATGAGTTGGATCGAATCCATAGGGAAGGTAGTGATTTTAGATTTGAAATATTTGATTTTACAAAAGAAAAAGAAAAGAGAAGAGTTTTGGGATTAGAAGTGAAGTTGGAAAATAAAAATTAAAAATTAAAAAGTGCAGAAATTTAAACTTGATACTAAGATCTACTAGTTAGATCTTAGCATCTACTTACAATAAAATAAAAAGCAATAATTTAAAGTGCAAAAATTAAATAAAAGTAAAAAGCATGAAATTAAAGAGCATAAATATTGCATTAAAAGGTTCATAATTTAAATACATAAAATAAAAATAAAATAAAATAGAGTGATCTCTGATCTTGGATCGGCATTGGTGGAAAGATGGTATAGAAGTCTAGCTCTTCTTCTTGGCACTCGTTGCTTTGAAGCAGCTATTAACCTATAGCCTAGCTTCACCCTATACCAAAGCTTCACCTTGATCTAAGATGTTCATTTTTGAAGGCCAAGGGTCCTTTTTATAGAGTTTGGGATGCTAGATATTTTTTGTGGAGGCAATGTGGGACTAAGGGTTATTTTAATCATAAAAATAGGAAGAAATTCGAGTGAAATTTGGATTAAAATAGCCTTTATTGAGTTCTTTTAATTTTGGCCATTAGATGGTGATCCAATGCTTCCAAAAATATCAAAAATGGATGTGTAATGGTCTAGATTAAGTCGGATTAATTTTTGACCATTGGATCACACTTGATGGAGGAATTTAGGCCATTGATCACGTGCTTGAGAGTTTGATCGCCATCAGGAGCCTTCTGGACCGTCGGATCGAAGCTGGAATCAAGCGCTGCCATCCGATGGCGATCCGGATGAAATCAGCAATCGAAAAAAATCTTGATCGTCCGATCTTGACCGCAAACAATCACCACCGTATGATCGCACATTTACTATTCCCATGGACCGTGTGGACCGACCACATCGTGCACTGCAACCAATCAGCACCTTTTATTGATAGATGAAAAGATCAAAATGCCCTGTGAGCCATGATGAATTTTTTGTAAATCCTTTAGGGGTCTAGGTCCACCACATGGCAATCTCTGATTCGTCGGTGTCTGCTGAGCTGGTGGTCCATACTATGCTGTAGACCGGCTGATGGCTTCTGGGCTTGAGTCGGTTAGCATGGATGGCTTGGCGCATCGGCTTGGTCAGCTTGGCTCAGCGCGTTTGGACACGCCGGCTGCTGCGGCATGGCGGCTTGAGCCATTTGAGCCGTATATTATTTTTTCATTTAAATTTTTTTATTTTATTTTTTTAGAAATTCATATCTTTTTCGTTTTAGCTCCGTTTTACTTCAAACTTATTTCATTATGATCAAAAAAATGAGCTCTTTCTATTGATTATAAAATTTTATTTTTTAATTTTTATTATTTTTTAATTAATTTTTTAATTAATAAAAATATGAATTTCTCAAAAATTATATATAAATTGATTAATAATTCTTAAAAATTAATATAAATTAATTAATAAATTAACACTTTTATTGATGAATTTATGGTACTTATCACGTGATAAGTATCATAAATTCACCAATAAAAGTATTAATTTATTAATTAATTCATATTAATTTTTAAATATTATTAATCAATTTATACATAATTTTTAAGAAATTTATATTTTATTAATTAAAAAATAATAAAAATTAGAAAATAAAATTTTATAATTAATGGGAAGAGCTCATTTTTCTAATCACAATGAAATAAATTTTAAATAAAATGGAGCTAAAATAAAAAAGATATAAATTTTTAAAGAAATAAAATAAATAAAAATTAAATAAAAAAAGAAAATGGCTCAGTCGACTCTGCAAACTAAGCCACCAAGCCAAGCCAAGCCATCAAAGCTGACTCAACCATTGAAGCCATCAGCTGATCCACGATCCAGGCGTGGACCGTCAGCTTAGCAAAAACCAATGAATCAAGGTGCGACACATGATGGACCTAAACCCTTAAAGGGTCTACAGAAATTTATCGTGGCTCACAGAATATTTTGATCTTTTCACTCAACGATAAGAGCATCGATTGGCTGTGGTGTGCGGTGCGGCCGGTCCACGCGGTCCATGAGAATAGTAATTACGCGATCGGATGGCTGTGGTTGCTTATGGTCATGATCGGATGGTCAGAATTTATTCCAACTCTGATTTGGTTTTTGATTTTACTCGGATCACCATCAAATGCCAACGCTCGATCCAGGGGATGATCCAACAGTTCAGAATACTTCCGACGGTGATTAGGACTCCCAAAGCATGATTTGCAGCCAGATTTCCTCCATTAACGTGTGATCTGATGGTTAGAATTTAATCCGACTTGATCTAGATCGATACACATTCGATTTTGATAATTTTTGAACTATTGGATTTCTATTGATGGTCAGATTTCATCCAAAGTAGCAGAATTTATCTAGAACTCTTTTTAATCTAATTTTTATTCAAATTTCTTCATATTTTGACGATAAAAAAGCTCCTTAGTACCACATTGCCCAGAAGAAAACCCTCCAATCCTTCTAGCTCTATAAAAAGGATCCCAGACCTTCAGAAATTAACATCTCGGATCAAGATGAAGCTTTGGTATAGAGTGAAGCTAGGCTGTAGGTAAATGGCTGCTTCAAAGCAACGGATGTCGAGAAGAAGAGCTAGGCTTCTACACCATCTTTCCACCGATGCCGATCCAAGATCAGAGATCACTCTATTTTATTTTATTTTTAATTTATGTATTTAAATTATGAACTTTTTAATGAAATATTTATGCTCTTTAATTTCATGCTTTTTATTTTTATTTAATTTCTATACTTTAAATTATTGCTTTTTATTTTATTGCAAGTAGATGCTAAGAGCTAACTAGTATATCTTAGTACCAAGTTTAAATTTCTGCACTTTTTAATTTTTAATTTTTATTTTCCGACTTCACTTCTAATCCCAAAACTCTTCTTTTTTCTTTTTTTTTGTAAAATCAAAGATTTCAAATCTAAAATCACTACCTTCCCTGTGGATTCGACCCGACTCATTACTATCTACATATTTTTTATTATTTTAAGAAGTTGGATTAAACTGATAAACACGGTGTCTTAATGACAACATCGCATTCCTATCACCTTCTGAGAAGGTCGGCTTACTTAGCCTTCTGATGAGTCGAATTTATTTAGCTTTTTAATGAGGTCGAACTTATTCGGTCTTTTGATAAGATCGACTTACTCGACCTTCTAGTAAGATCAATTTACTTGACCTTCTGATGAGTTAGACTTAGTCGGCCTTCTGATGAGGTCAAACTTACTCGACCTTTTGATAAGTCAATTTACTCGACTTTCTGGTGAAGTCAATTTACTCAGTCTTCTGATAACCTTCTCGGCCTTTTGACTTACTTGGTTTTTTGATGACCTTCTCAACTTTCTCATAATCTATTGACCTGCAAGAAGGTAAGAAGAATGCATGATGGATAAGGGCTTATGAGTCTCTCACCATGAGAAGTTTGAGTTGTGGGAGTCTCTCCCTCATAAAGTTTGCCTTTTTTGGAATCTCTTGGCCCTGTTTATATAAGTGTGGAGAAAGGATACGTTGAAGTTAAAGGTAGAAACCAAAGGTTGAGATATTATTCCCTCATTATGAGCCACCACTTTCTTTCTTTATTGAGATTAAATCTACGATAAAAATTCTTCTATTTTTAGATTTTTTTTAATAGCAAAGATGTAACTGTCTTTTATATAATTACTTGCCACATGTCCATAAATGATAGGGAGGCTGATTTATATTCCATAATATATGCCCCCCACTCTCGAGTTCAAAATGGTATCATTGCTTTGAATGAAGAAATTAGTCAATAAATAGTTGAAATATCAGAAATATCTAATGTATATTAGAAATCAAAATATTCAAAGAATATTCAAAGTAGATCAAAAGTCGAAATATCCGAAGTAAATCTGAAGTTGATATATCCGAAGTTGAAATATCCAAAGTAAATCAAAAGTTGTTAATATGAAGAATATCCAAAGTCGAAATATCCAAAGAATATTAGAAGTCAATTGCAATCCAACTTCTGAGCTCATATTTTGGAGGCCCAAGTCAATGATTTCGTTAGGTCGGTTTTCATCTAGACAAGTTGAACTATCTCAAGTTGGAGCTCATACTTTTCATTAGATCAGTGTTTAGCCGATCAAATTGAATCATCTTGAGCCAGAGCTTATACCTTTCATTAGATCGGTGTTCAATCGACCAAGTCGAATCATCACGAGCTAGAGCTCGTACTTTTATTAGGTCGATGTTCAGTCGACCAAGTAGAATCATCATGAGCTGGGGCTCGTACCTTTTATTAGATCGATGTTCAGCCAACCAACACTATAGGAAAAATGGGGAATAGCAACTCTTATTTAGCTACGCTAGATGGAAGCATCGTAGGTGCAAAACCATGTAACAAACGGCGTTTATGGTAATTAATTTATTTGATCTTAACTATGGTTATAACCATCATGGGAGGCTAGATTTGAGCTTAACTATAGTTATAACCATCGTCAAAGGCTATATTTAAATCCAACTATAGTTAAAACCATTGTTGGAGGCCATTAAACCCAACTACGGTTAAAACCATCATCAAAGGCCATTAAACCCAACTATGGTTAAAACCATCATCGTAAGCCAAGGATTTCAAATAGTAATCATTGTCAGACTCCAAGCCTCCGCATTCTCAAGCTCTGACTCCCATTAATTTTGTAGCCCCTGTTACCCAAACCCTAGCTCAATTTCCAACACGACCGCTGCATCCATAGCCATCTCCATGTTTCCAACCCCCCTCCTTCTCCTACTCCTCCCCTTCCTACTCCCCCTCTTTGTCTTCGAGTCCAAAACCACCGCTCTCCCCACTTTCTAGAACAACCCTTTCCTCTTTTCAAACCCACCGATCTCTCCCCTTTTCAAATCCACCAGGTCATCCACCACCCTCTCCTTCTCTTAAAATCATCGACATCCACCTCCTCCTCTTAAAATCTTCCTCTTAGAAAGATCCAAAAGCCAAAGGAAAAGCCGGGCCTGGATCTCTTCCTCTGTTTCCTCAAAAAACTGGGAAGAACCCTCTCTACTTCTACTTTATGTCCATATCTTTTTCCTCTCCTTTGATCTCTCTTGTTTTCGATCTTTGATCTTTTAGCTATCTTATTTTTTTTCTATTTTTTCTTTGTTGATGAAAGCTAGGGATTCAATCCATGAAGTGAGTGCTCCGATTAGCTGCTACAGACTCAGAATTACTTCGATCTCTTATTTTGTTGAGGCTTTCCTATTTTTCTATTGATTTAGAAGATTTATCTTGGATTTATATTATTGTTCTTCTTCCTTTGGTGTTTTTATGCCTGTTAATGTTTGTGGTAGCCTCCAATTAGGGCTATTCTGCTATGGTTAGAGTTCACAGTTGATAGGACACTATTGGTACCCAATCTTAGGTTATTGGAGGTCATAAGTTCAAATTCCCTCTAAGTTTGTGTGTGTTATATCTCTCCAAGTCTTAAAAAGGCAAGATCTATTTTAGAATGTTGCCGAACAACTTATTTTATTATGGACTCTCTTTGGTTCAAGTAGTTTATGCTAAATATAAGTTTCACAGTACATGGGAGGGGCACACACTAGTTAAATTTTTTCTTTTTAATGTAAATTGGAGTTATTACCACCCTATTTTATTAAATTATAGGGGAGTTGACATCAGATTTACAATATAAGTTTGGTTGACCTAAGTCAACAGGAAAAAGTAAGAAAATTAGAGAGATGTCTTATGGATGAAAACAAACAATAATGGGTCTCTAAAAGATGCTTAACAGAACGACCTTTTTCTTGGGAGCCTAAACAATATGTTGTATCCTTTGCTTGGCTTTGCCCTCGTAGATAGAAGTCCAACTTTCCAATAGATAACAAAACCTTTGAAAGAGCATGTTTACGATAGAGCTTCAAAGCAGAACAATCTTTTTTTCCTTTCTTCCCTGATGCTCCAGCAAGTTGTAGAAGCTAGGACATCCCAAGCTTGTATGGATAGTCTATGAGAGAGATGGTCCCACCATGTCTTTCAAAGGTCTTCAATGGATGCTAGGACTTTAGGTATATTTAGTTTATGGATTATTTTCTGCCAAATTATTGTAGCATATCTATAGGAGATGAATAGATGATCTACGGTTTCAAAATGAGTGCAGCACATGGGACAACATTGAAGACCTTAAATATTCTTTCTCCAAAGATTTTCTGCCATTGGAATTTTATTACAGCACAAGAGGAGCCAATTAAACATCTTAGAAGAGGAGCCAATTAAACATCTTTACTTTCTCTGGTATGGGTGTTCTCCAATTCACCTTTGTAAAAGATGACCAAATGCCTCCATTGCATAGAAATTAGTGGCGTTCCTTTAAGAAGTCTCCTCTTGAATTCCATTTCCCTTTTACTTTGTTCAGGGAGCTTAAGAGATTGAAATTTTCAATGGAGCTCTTAAATATTGATATAACTATATCCATGTTATATCATGGGAAGCTATCTTAAAAATCACATGCTTGTGATTGGTGGGACTTCCCTCTCCTTACTTAAGAAAAGAAAAATCATATACTTGTGATTAGTGAATTTTCCTAGCTAATGTTGTGTTCCTTTTTGTGCATCAACTATGCTATTGATGGTCTATATTTGTTTGAGGTTCTTTATGCATTTTCCAATCATCATTTTTGAGATAAAAATAATTCTTCATTTCTTTGCAAAATACACTGTGCCATATAACTAAATCATATGATTTCACATGGAGTATTTGAAGTGTCTGTCTTTATTAATGTTCAAACTATCTACCCATCATGTCCATGAAGAGCTAATTTACTTGTCAATTAGCTAACTGTCAATCAATTAAATTGAGTAATGTTAATGGGTCTTGTACTGTCTGACGAAGGTAGTACTGTACATTTGTCTCTTTTATACTTAGTTCCTTTAATCAAATCTTGGTGATGGAATAGGTTTGAATATGGCCAGTAGAGAAAAGCTCATGAATTTTAAGAAGACAGGCAACCAAACCAATGTTTTAATATATAATGCAATATAAAACACAATGTGTGTCTACTTTTAGTTCTTGCATTGAATATATATATATATATATATATACATTCATGAATCACAAAGCAATAAACTGTAAACTAGTTATTGAGTTGTAGTTGATTTTTTACGATACATGGAACAACAAATTATGTATGATTGAAGACTCGAGAGGAAGCAGTAGGTATGAGCTCCATGAGCAAAAGTAAGATTTATGTCCCTTATAAACTAGGATTAGATGGCACTGCATGATATAAGTGTTTGAGAGTTTACTGCACATTACAATACGATACATTGGTCAGAGCGAGGCATCATTTATTTCACCACCAAAAAGAGAGAACATCTTATTTATGCTAGCAATTTTAGTCTTTCAAAATAAAAAGAGTTTAATATATTTTACTTCAGCTTGGAATTTTACTTCATATCTATATACTAGTACATAGTGTGAAGTACTTAGCACTTGCATTTAGATGGTATATTTTGCATGACTATTATTGGTGCAGAATCTGGTTAATGCCAGATCGAGCTGGAGTAGAGGAGGACGAGGTCGCTGTCGGTGACCTACAAAATAAAATTTCATCCGAAGTTGGTGGTGGTGGCTCCAACAGGACCCTCCGACGATCAAATCAGCTCTTCTGGCAAACAGAAATGGAATGCTCACGAATGAGAAGCGAGCTTTGAGCCTTAGAGAGGAGAGAAGAGTTTAGAGGAAACATATCTGGAGGGTCCTTTTTATAGACGAAGCTTAATTGATGGTGACGGCCATACCACTTGGTGGCAGGCCACTCGAGGCTGTGTGGGATTTGGTGTGGAGAGGATGGTATTGTTAGGCCAATAGTGATAGCCATACCATCCGGTAGTGGTGGGCCGCTCGAGGTCTGATGGAGTCAGTCACGGAGGGAGGCGCCGCCTGTAGCATCGTCTGTGGCAGACTGATGGTGACCGTTCGTTCAGATTTAATAGCCGTGGCTTTGAGAAAGTAGGCATTGATTGGTGGACTTCGGCATGTATCAAATACAGAGGAGTTCAGACTCCTGGAGGAGTTCGATCGAAGAAAAAGCTCGGAAGGAGTTCGACTCCTATAGAAGTTCGACCAAAGGGAAAGCTTGGAAGGAGTTTGGCTCCTATAGGCATCTGGCTGGAAGAGCGCAGAGGAAGTTTGGCTCTTGTGGGCGTTCGGTTGGAGGAGTGCAACTGGAGGAGTATGGAGGGAGTTCGGCTCTCATGGGAGTCCGACTGAAGGAGTACGGAGGAAGTTCGGCTCTCGTGGGAGTCCGACTGGAGCTCGATCGCTGAGGAGTTCGGCAGGTTGAAGAAGTTCGGCTAAGATCCAACCGCTGGGAAGTTCGGAAGGAGCCCGACTACTGAGGAGTTTGGCAGGCTGAAGGAGTTCGGCTAAGACCCGACCGCTGGAGAGTTTGGAAGGAGCTCGATTGCTGAAGCTCTTCCGTGACTACCGATTGCATTAGGCTGAGCATCAGATTGAACTTCGGCAGGAGCGAAATTTATCTCCAACAGTAGTCCCCCCACTCCTGCGTTCGAAACTCGAAGAAAGGGAGTGCAGAAAAGGCGACTGTCGAAGTCCTCTTCAGATCTCTACATCGATTCAGATCAAAGCTTGGGGGAGATCTCATCTTTAATCAAAGTTGAAATTGAAGCTTGGGGGAGATCTCATCTCCAGCCGAGGTTGACGTAAGGAAGATCTTATCTCCTACGACTGAGGTTGGCTCGGGGGAGATCTTATCTCCTACAGTCAAGGTTGAAGCTTGGGGGAAGATCTCATCTTCTACAGCCGAGGTTGCCTCGGGGGAGATCTTATCTCCTACAGCCGAGGTTGACTCGAGGAAGATCTTATCTCCTGCAGCCAAGGTTGCCTCGGAAGAGATCTTACCTCCAGCAACTGATAAGCATCATAAATTCACCAATAAAAGTATTAATTTATCAATTAATTGATATTAATTTTTAAGAATTATTAATCAATTTATATATAATTTTTGATAAATTCATATTTTTATTAATTAAAAAATTAATTAAAAAATGATAAAAATTAAAAAATAAAATTTTATTATCAATGGAAAGAGCTCATTTTTTTGATCACAATAAAATAAATTTTGAATAAAACAGAGCTAAAATGGAAAAGATATGAATTTTTTAAAAAATAAAATAAATAAAAATTAAATAAAAAAGAAAATGGCTCAGTCGGCTCTACAAGCCAAGCCACCAAGCCAAGCCAAGCCATCAAAGCCGACTCAGCCATTGAAGCCATCAGTCGGTCTACGATCTAGGCGTAGACCACCAGCTCAGCAGCAACCGATGAATCAAGGCGCGACACGTGGCAGACCTAGATCCTTAAAGAGTCTACAGAAATTTATTGCAGCTCACAGGGTATTTTGATCTTTTTACTCAGCAACAAGAGCGCTAATTGGCTGCGGTGTGTGGTGTGGCCGGTCCACATGGTCCATGGGAATAGTAATTGTGCGATCAGACGGCTGTGGTTGCTTGCGGTCAAGATCGGACGGTCAGGGTTTATTCTAACTCTGATTTGGTTTCTGATTTCACCTAGATCGCCATCGGACGGTAGCGCTCGATTCATGGGATGATCTAACAGTCCAGAACACTCCCGACGGTGATCAGGACTCCCGAAGTGCGATTTGCGGCTAGATTCTCTCCATCAAAGCACGATCGGATGGTTAGAAATTGATCCGACTTGATCTGGGCTGATATGCATCCGATTTTGATGATTTTTGGACCGTTGGATTCCTATTGAATGGCTAGATTTTACCAGACTTACCAGAGTCATATCAGAGCTATTTTGATTCAAATTTTATTCAAATTTCTTTATATTTTGATGATTATAAAGGCTATTAGTCCCACATTGCCTTTAGAAAAAAATATCCAGCCCCCTAGCTCTATAAAAAGGATCCCAGGCATCCAAAAATCGACATCTCCGATCAAGGTGAAGCTTTAGTACAAGGCGAAGCCAGGCTATGGGTTAAAGGCTGCTTTGAAGCAAAGGGTGCCGAGAAGAAGAGCCGGGCTTCTACACCATCTTTCTGCCAATGCCGATCCAAGATCAGAGATCAGGCTATTTTATTTTATTTTTTTTTAAATTTTATGTATTTAAATTCTAAAATTTTAATTAATAAAAATTTTATTTTTGCACTTTAATTTCTTATTTTTTATTTTTATTATAATTTAATTTTTATACTTTAATTATTATTTTTTATTTTATTGCAAGTAGATGCTAAGATCTAATTAGTAGATCTTAGTACCAAGTTTAAATTTCTGCATCTTTTAATTTTTATTTTTAATCTTTCGACTTCACTTTTGATTCCAAAATTCAAATCATTTTCTTTTGCTTTTCAAAAATCAAAGATTTTAAATCTAAAATACTACCTTCCCTGTGGATTCGACCCGACTCACTGCTATCTACGCATTTTCAATGATTTTAAGAAGTCGGATTAAACTGATAAACACAGTGTCTTAATGACAACATCGCATTTCCATCAAATTTTTGGCATCGTTGCCAGAGATTATTTTTGATTTTTTGATTTTGATTTCTTTGATTTATTAAAAATAATTTTGGCAAACGTACCAAATTTTTGGCACCGTTGTCGGGGAGGGCACATTAAATTTTTGATCTTTTTTATTTTTCTATAAATAAATTGTAAATAAAATTTTTATCTTTTTATAAATATTACTTGCTATTTTTTTTTTATTATTTTATAGAAAAAAGAGATTAAAGAACAAAAAGAACCAAAAATTTTGCTTGGTGAGATCAATCCTAACCCTAATCCTTTTTTCTTTTTATTTGTTTATTTATTTATTTTTAAATTAATTTAAAAAAATATCCATTTAAATCTAATTAAAAGCCTCATGATAAGATTAGAAATCCTAACTATTTAGAGCATGCATCATATTAGTTTTATTTTTATTTTTATTTTTATTTGGTGATTGCTGGAGGTAAGGTAAGCCTTTTAGAATTCAATTAGTTGCATGCATCTAGTTTAAATTGCATAGAACCCTTTGATTGAAAATTTTTTGTGCATATTCATATTAAACCAAATTAAGGGTACAATTCAATTAAACAAGATAAGATGGAAATTTGATCATCCTTTCTTAGCCCACAAACAACCAACCAACATCCTGTATTGACCTAAGCCTTTAATTAAAATCAATTAGACATCAACCCTAGGAACTCGAGCTCAATAGGATAAGAAATCCTAAGAGTTGAACCAAATTAGGATAAGTCAATTTGACTGGTGTCTAAGAAAAGTGGTTCAGGGAACGACTGAACCCGAAGGAAGGTAGTTTCTAATTAGTTCCGTTCGCTTACCTGGCCAAGCATAATTGGTGTCTAAGGCAAGCAACGGGGGGACTCCCACCGACCTTACACTTACCTGGCTAGTTGATTGGCTAATCCTACACTTGGAGGGCTTGAAGGTGACCTTGGCAGTTAGGAGCTGTCTAGATCTAGGATAACCCTTAGTCAGGATTGATTGACCAACTTGATTGCTAACCAACATTAAATCTAATTAAACCTAATTCTTCTCTTTCTTCTTAGTTCTAGGACTCCTTAGGACCTCTTCTTTAGAACTTTCTTTCTTTCCTTACTCCTCTAAAAATAAAATAAAATAAAATAAAATAAAAATTAAATTAAACTAACTAAAAAATATTAAAAATAATAATTAAATTAAATTAAATTAAATTAAAATTAATAAATAAAATAATTAAAAAAATTAATTTTTAATATAATAAAATAATAAAAAAAATAAAAAAAAAATATTCTAAAAAATTTTTTTGAACCATACATTAGGGTTACACTAATACATGCACGGTAGGAAATCATTTTTTCTGATTTAGTTGAACTTAATTGAATGGTTGATTCACATTAAACCATAATAATCAAATGGCTAATCTGAATCTAATAGTCCAAAAATTAGATAAAGTTGACCTTCTTGCTCAGAAATAGATCAACTCCTAATCCTAGGTCAACAATCTCCTGCACAATTCACATCATCTTCTAATTATCAGAAGATTTATTCAATCTGTGCTAGCCCAACCCATCATGTAAGTGAATATCCTATGACTGCACAATTTCCATATTTTATCCAAAAATAAGTTCAAGCTACTCAAGGATACTCCAAATTGATTAATGATCCATTTTCAAATTCATATAATTCAGATTGGAGTAACTTTAATTTTTCTTGGACATCCCAACAGACTCAGGCTCAGACCCAAATTTTACCTGATGCAAAATTATCAAAATAGGCCCAATACCAAAATTATGCCTATAATAATGGTCAGCCTAGTCAGTTTATCCAGCCATCATATTATAATCAGCCCTTCATACCCACCTCCTCAACAGACCAATCTAGCTGATGATAGATTTAACCAACTTCAATAATTAATTC
Source organism: Cocos nucifera (assembly GCA_006176705.1). Classification (NCBI taxonomy): domain Eukaryota; kingdom Viridiplantae; phylum Streptophyta; class Magnoliopsida; order Arecales; family Arecaceae; genus Cocos; species Cocos nucifera. Next base: position 1,465,064 of record QRFJ01000317.1, read on the forward strand.
TAACTCAACAGCAATCTATCGCCAGACTAGAAGCTCAAATAGGATAATTAGTTGAGTCTAACATGAGGAGAGAACTAGATCAACTACCGAACCTACCAATTTCAAACAACCCACCTAATGACCACCAACCACCTGGATTAAATTATCAATCTAATGTTTCACTCTAAGAATCCTTCAATTTGAGAATACCAAAGTAATTCCTGAACTTAAAAGCTATAGGATTCTTATGGACCCATACCAAGACCAGGTGAGAGAGGCTAGTACTGATGCTAGCCAAAATAAAAATTTAGAGGAAACTGGTTAGTACTGAGACTAACCACATAGAAGAACCCAAGCCAGGAATTAGTACTGATGCTAGTTCCAGTTTAAATGAGATAGAAATAAGGAAAAAAGAGAATAGATGATTTACCCGAGACTTATAAACCTAATGTCCTATTCCCTTCAACCCTAGAAGCTGGTTCTTCTTATAAAAATCAAAAGGCATGTAATGAAATATCAATGGAGTTGTTTAAGCAAGATCACATTAATTTACCTCCAGAATTAAAATCGCCTTTAGTCACCATTCCAGCACCCATTGAATCAAACTTAACTCCTAATACAAAAACTCCATTCATGAGCATTTTAGAAGAACAAATAGGAGAAATTCTTAATAAACATGGGTCTGAGAATGGAATCATAAATTATATCCCTAAAATTAATAATGAATATATCAATAATGGGATTATAAATCAACTTTCTGAGATTGGCAATCCAAAACCATTGGAATTTGTCAATCCAATATTCGACACAGGATAGTGAGCTACATTGTGTCTGGCTGAAGACGGTAAACTTAGCGCTTGTTGGGAGGCAACCCAATATTTAGTTTTTATCTAATTTATTTTTTTAGTTTATTTTTTTTTAGGATAATTTGAATAAGTTGGAGGGAGAGCTCAAATTTTCAAAGGCATGTGCTGGACCAAAAAAATATACTGAGTTAGGTGTATTCTTCCATGTTCTTTATTACATCCTTTATTTTTTCTTCTCCATTGAGGACAATGTCGATTAAGTTGGGGGAGAGAAAAATAAAAATTTTAAAATTTTAAGTCCTCGAAAAAGTTAGTATTTAGTATTTAGATACCTGATTATGCTTAAGAATCGAATTAAACTAAGCATTTTTAAAAAGAAAATTGATGCACAGATTCAGAGAATCTGTGAGATATTGAGGAATCAAGTATTAAGAAAATTCAATAAAGAGTTAAGTCCTAGAACATAAAATTTTTTCTTGGAGCATTTCTAATTATTTCTACTAGCATCAAAGAAAAGTCTACTTTTTATAGGCTTGTGTAGGGTAACTATACGTTTCTTCATATAAAAATTTATTTTAATAAAATAGTTTTCAAGTACTTCTCACTGAGTAACCGGGCCTCTTTGCCTAAGCAAGCATTGAGTTTCGCATCAAAAGGTGGGAAGGGCAAAGAAGCTCGTTGTAAAGCTAGTCTTAACTCGTAGCCTATTTGATTCGAGCTAGTAAGCCCGAGGGGTATTCTATACCTAGTGCCCTAAAGCCAACTGGTTTGGGAGTCATTGGCCCAAGACTCGCTACATGGATCAAATAGAAAGCTTAAGGAGTTAAGACACTCAATAGTGGTACAACGTTAAAAAAAAAAAAAAAAAAAAAAAATTGGTTTTCCCACCAAGTAACCGGGTCCCGTTGCCTAAGTAAGCAATGATATTCGCATCAAAAAAGTGGGCAATGTAAAAATAAAAATTAATAAATGAAGGATGGAAGTAGCAATACACCTGCCTATATGAAAGTTTAGACAAATCAGAGATAAAAAAGAGAGAATTATCATTACCATTAACTCAAAGGATGTATCACAGACACTAAATACACATATGTGATAGAAAATAATCCATTTTATTGATTATAGTCAAAATTATAATTTTGCCCTTAGAAGTGTATTACAAGTGTCAGCCAATTCTAACTTCTAGGGCACATATATCTAATAATCTTTCATTTGCCTAAAGCCAATTGGCTATAAGTCTAAGTCCCATCTTCTCAAGGTGGGCTTCGATCTTCTGCTGGCCCAACGGCTTTGTAAGTGGATCTGCCACATTATCTATGGAGTCGACTCTCTTGACCTCGACATAACCTTTCTCGAGGTAATTACGGATGAGGTGGTATCGTCGCTCAATGTGCTTGAATTTTTGGTGAGACCTCGACTCTTTAGCAAAGGCTATGGCATCATTATTGTCGCAATATAGAGGAATGGCATCTGATGACATACTTATTTCCAGATTCTGCAGC